>JAQFXM010002066.1:0-27084 GCA_034693345.1 Entomobrya multifasciata
AATACGAAAATGGAATAGAAAATTCGAAGTTGTAATATTAGAATATTTAACAGTATTAAAATCCTGTCATTTGAGAAGTAAGGGATCAAACTATGAGTTTGCCCTAATCTACTTTTTACTATTTTTAAACTTTGACATGTAATAAAGTTTCTCAAAAGTTTCTGTGCGTGCCTTAGCTCCATAATTGAGTATGTACGTCTCGTGCACACCAATTTCACAAATATCAAAATGGAAACATTTACAACTTTTAGGGTGAATACAAACAAAACAGAAACATTTCATTAATTTACAAGTTCTCGAAGTCGGAAACTGGAAGTATAAGTAAAATACAGATGCTCACTTCGTATAGGTTACCCAATGTTGTACTGGTGTGTTGTATAGTGATAATTGTGAACTGCACAATGTATCAGCAGCAGACGTTGAATCGGAGGTAATGCTTGTTGCCGAATTGAGCAAATCCTTTGTTCGTAAAAATTTCACCTTTCCAATTTGAACGAACTTTGATCTTGCCAAAGGATTAAAATTGGCCAGTGCACAAGTTAGTAACCAATATTTTGCAAAAAATTAAACTTAAAACAAACTAGAAATTTATTCTCTCGTGCAAACAAAGAAACATCCTTTATTATACAAGTCTATTAATATATTATCTATCATTACATAATTTATAAAATATATTCTCGGATCTCGACATTTTAAAACTAATAAGACTCCAATCTTGTAAACTATTTTATAGTAGACTTGTCGGTCTAGTGTACGTGATAAATTTAATGAGCATAACTACCACGATACTTTCGATGTATAATAATAATGAGCATTGAGAATTCTCAAAATGTTGTTCTCATTTATAACAATGCTATGTATATACAATTTTAAAATCTGTAATTCCCTTGCATTATTTGTTTAAATGTTTCAATATTAAGAGGCTGATACGACTTTTTGGCAGAGTTAAAAACAAATATTTGGTCCGACACGCCCTCAATATCGAATCCATCCTTTTGCAGGCTGAACTTTTGAAGCTTGAAAGTTCCTAAAAAATAACCATATCACATGAACATTAAACATTATCCAATTACATACTTACATCACGATATTCTACAAACGAGCTTATGAAATCTTATCTTACCTGTCATGTTAGGAGGGCTTTCTCTCATGCATCTAATGAATACTGGCCTTGCATAAAATGCTAGCTTTTTCTCAATACCTTCTCCAAGCTTTTCCATATCAAGATTCCCTTCTGGATCATAAATCGCGGCCATCCCAGCCCGACCTTCTGCTCCTGGAATCTTTACACCGTAAACAACGGTAGTTTTCATAGAAGTCAGTTGCAAAATAACTCCTTCTACTTCAGCAGTAGAAACATTTTCCCCTTTCCATCGGAAGGTGTCTCCTATTCTATCCTTGAAATAGAAATAGCAGTCCTCATCACGTGTCATAATATCACCAGAGCGGAAGTAACGATCTCCTTTGCGAAAGATATCCCGAGCAGTTTTCTTCTCATTGGCTTCTTTGTTCGTATATCTAAAATACAAGTTCAGAAGAAATTGTAGTTGTACTGCAATCGTTAGCAAGTTACGAAAATATAACACATTTAACAATGATTGCATTTCTTACCCATCATATCGCAAAGAAGGAAAGAAATTTACGATTTTGCCAACCAGTTCCCCAGGCTCGTTATCTTTACAAGTGATGGCAAGCCCAGTTTTCTTGTCTCGAATAATTTCACCTGTGACTTCATCAACTTTTATAATTGTCAGGGAATAAAAGGGGATCATCCAGATGGGCATATAACCTATTGCACCAATCTTCGTTCCTTCCATGTTGACTAAAATTTCGCACAAAATTTGAGGAAAATAATATTATATGCTTGTGTAAATACTTTAAAATACATTGTTAATCATGTTAAATACAGTGTTCTACTTGCCTAAAGAACAATTGCCCTCAGTAGAACCATAGGCTTCTACAAACCTCTTTATTTTAAAACGCTTAACAAAAGTTTCCCAAACTTCAGGCTTTACGCCACACCCATACATTGTACGAAGGGTATGATTAGATTCCAATTCCTTCTGAACTGGCTGGTTCACTATGAAACGACACAGTTCACCCATATACATGCTAACCTGATAAAAATATCATTAAAATAGTACATAAATCAGATAGATCATAAAGCATCCCATTTATCTTCAATTTAAAGTTTTAAGTTAAGAAGATTACCGTGACTTTGTAAAAATGAACGTCACTCCAAAACTTTGATGCAGAAAATTTCGTTATTATAACCAAAGGTATTCCATATACAAGAGCCCATACAACACCAGATAATGCAACGGTATGATACAAAGGCAAAGGACAATAGACGATATCATTTTGTGTCATTTTTATCATGGCACAAGTAGCTCCTACGACATTAAGCCTGAAACGACGCATTTAAAAAACATCTTAATGCAAAAACTTTACACATTGGAAGTTTCCCACTAATAAATTACCTGGAGTGAGTACTTTTCGCCGGTTTCGGCATACCAGTAGTGCCGGAAGTAAATACATACAAAAATGTATCCATGAAATGAGGCTCATCTTCTTTTTTCCTAATTTGTATGGGTTTGGATGATGCTACTCTTAAACAAGCAGCAAAGTCTTGTGCTTTAAATTCCAAAGATACGCTATTATTCGTTTGACTTTCACCACCCGGTATACTCATTTTAGGACTTATAGGATATAACAAGTCCAGGTAACGATCCAGCTCGTAAAACACAACATGCGGCTGAGGTTTTTCGCTTTGTTGTCTTGCTGCCCATATCTCCTTAAATGCTATGCAAAACACCAACATGTTTTGCTATTATAATATAAACGTTACAATCCATTACTAGAAAAGTCATTTTACTACAAGAAAGCATTAACTCAAACCTTCTCGCATTTCGGTTCCAAATATGACCGATTTACATTTAGCACTTATGACACAGTGTTCCAAGGACTCGTCTCGTAAATTAAAATTTATTAGTGCAGTGGTTACTCCAATCTAAAAATAAGTGCCGCAGAGCAAAATTACAACACCGTTCTTAGCACTTTACCTAAACATAATTTTGAAAGATTGAGATTTGAGATTACTAAAAATTTACCCGACTAAGTCCCAGCCATATAGCAATAACCTGTAAATGTAATTTATAAATGTTTGAGTGTATTATGTATTGAAATTGATTTGATGTCAGTTATGAATGGTCTAATTTAAAATACATAACAATCTAACCTCAGGACGGTTTTGCATGGCCACTCCTACAACATCATCTTTTCCATAACCTTGTGATTGGAAGAAGTTTGCAACTTGAAGGCTTAATTTTTGAACCTTAATTTGACCATTTATTTACAAGTTAAATATCAAGATGGTATATTTATTATTATTATTATTATGCATTCTGTTATAGCAGTGTTTTTGCCTTACTTGTAGAAAAGTCCACTTTTCTTCTTCAAAGTAGAAACATACACGATTCGGGGTCTTTTTGGCATTCTTATCCAGTGACTTAAAAATAGTTTCATTTGTTAACCTTTTGTACATCCACGTAAACAGCATTTTCCCAAGTGTTGTGAAGCATAATCTAGAGACAAAAAAATAGTTTCATTTTTATGCAAACTATGTATAACGAATAGCTTTCATTGCAAAACATACTTCGACTTACGTTAAATCTCGATTTAGATTCCTCAATGCGATTTTTATCGTCCTTCTTTGATTCCATATGAATTTCAGTATGATAACCGTTACAAAATATATACACGCATACATAACATATTCCAATAGATCCATTTTTAGACAACTTATTTAAAACTATAATTCACTAAGTAAAACATACACACATGCAACCAAAATACTGATGGCACTTATTAAAACACACTATGAAGTCAAAAATTCTGCCCTGAAAACGGAAGAAATATAAAATCTCTATATAAAAACCATACACAAGGCATGCATTATATTTTTTGAAATATATAACATGAGGATACCAGTTATAAAACGTCAACAGTAACATCCGACAGCGCAACCTTTCTTGACACATTAAATACTGCAAATAAATAGAAATGTTTCTTGAGCTTACATGTAAAGCTCTGTTAGTCCGTCCAGATCGTACTTTAATTCAGAAAGTTGTTTGTTTTAATTTGAATTTCAGGCAGCTTGATGATGCAATGCTTTGACATAAACATGTGAATAATTCTCAGAAGAAATTTAAATCATTTTAGCCTAGGTACTTGGTATGAAAATAATTTATGTTATTTGCCCGCTACTACTTTCTTACGAGATTATCAATGCACAAGTTAATTATTACTATTACAGCTATCCAATCCTTTACATTTCTCGTATGCATTTAACTTCATTCACCTGTGCATTAATCAAAAATGTAAAGTATGTACATACATCTATACGAAATCCTATCATAAACGACTTACCTGAGATAAATACGAAGTTATGAGTCCGAGCTTATTTTCCCAACGTGGTGCTGTGTGTACTAACAAACCAGAATTGTTTCACAACTATACGTTCATTTCCGGTCACCTGCCTTCAGCATGATATTAATATGAATCTTTCTCCCCTGACAATTTGTCAATACCACTCTGAAAACTGTAATGCTGTGTATCTTATGCGGTTACTCATATGAGAAACCAGTCCTGGTTTCAAAGGAACTTAACTACCAAACAAGTCCAACAGATATAAGGAAAAATTGTTTTGTTCCAGCTGCATATGTACAGTAATTTATTTAAAACATGCTTTATTGATTTGACGTCAATCAATGAAGTGAGAACAGCAATTAAAGTTTAAGTTAATTGGATAAAGATGATGCCATGTCTCACGTAGCAAGCAATTTAAAAGATGTATGAAATTATGAGGAAAGTGAATGCTGGCATGCAGGAAAAATTAAACACTAACTTAATTGTATTTTAGACTAATAATGAATTCTGAATAAGTGTGGGAAAAAATATTAAATAAATATTCGTGTGTTACTTTTATTTCGTTTCTGTCATTCCCAAATGAACAATTTCACAAAATAATTTTGACCATTCATGTTTTCAAGATTTCAAGGGTATACTACAAGTGAGATTATATTGTATATAGTAAAGTTTTTTCATGTTTCATTTATGTGCAATTCTACATAAATCTTCTCCACCACAAAGCTTGTTCTCATTGCCCAATCAAAACTTGAATACGTGCATATCCAACTGCAGTTTCCCTGCTTGTATGTATGTTCTTAGCGAAGGCTCTACAAACAAGCGAAATCATCGTTCCAGCCATTGGGCGTTTGAGCTTTATCATTACAAAAGGGGACTGGTAACCTCTATGATTTTTGAAAGGGAAATACTTCTTTTTGATATATGGACCAGGATAGTACTCAATCGGTCCTATATAGATAAATAGACAGATATAGCTTTAATTTTCCGGTTTACAGTTATCAGTCATCACAAAATTGTCTGGTATTGTACCTTAATGCTTAAAATAATTTAAAATACCTAGATTTTCCTTGTCGTGGGGAAATTCGCCTTCACACCAAATTGGAACAGTTTCAGCAGGCTACATCAAATAATCATTTAATATGTTAACAGTTTACTCACGTAACAAATATTGATAAAGAAAAAAGAAAATTGAAAGCTTACAATCGTGGCCGTGGCATCCTTAAGGCCCTTCGGAACATTAATACCTTTTATTACTTCATTCTCCGTGTCATATGTAGTTGCACCTGAATCAATAGATGTTGGTTTCCAGCCATAAATCTACAAATAAAATGTTTTACACATACTTAATTCGACATGATAAGCAAAAAAAGTTTAAATTAACATTAAATTATGGAATTCTCACTCTATTAAGTTTAAGAAGAATGCACGGTTCTCCTACCGCGTAACCGAATGTATCGTCACCTACACCATCACACTCTCCATAATCCTCTCGTTTAACCATACAAGGTTCGCTGTCGCTAGTATCTCCATCTGAACATTGCTTGCCTTCTTTCGGCATACTGTCCATCCAATTTTTTAGCTGACCTGACCAAAAAGAGTGACCCGTGTGTATTGACCCCGGAGTGAACCAAATCATGGTTGATATTCCATTAGTTTCCCTGTCTGGGGTTGGACGAAACGTTAACCCTGGACTTTTATCGTAGAGTAGGGATCCCTCCCCATTTTTGTACGGAACAAACTCTTCCACGAATAGTAGTGCTATGTACCAACTCAGCATAAAGAACATGAATAATCCAATGAAAAAAATCACATAGAAGACGAAAATGTCCCACCATGATTTTCCGCCCCTACCCAGAAATTCCTTCTTTTCTTTGTTCCAGATGAATTCCTTCCATCCTAGTTCTTCTTCCTGGACAGTAGTGGTTTCGTCATCTTCCGCTTTCCGAGCTGCGGCAACTGTTGCGGCAGACTTTCGTGGTTTCGCAGACGCGGCGTCATCAGCCATTTTTCTTTGCTTCACCAAGCAATACGCCCTGGGGATTCCCCTAGTATTTGGTAGTAAGTTGCAAAATAAATAATGCAAATTCTATAATTATTGCGATTTTATGACTATTTCGGGTTCTGCCAGTTCTGTGGTTGTGGTACGCTGGACTGGCTGGATGAGATAGATTTTCATGACAAATTATAAAAGCTAATAATTAAAAACTGAAAAATCAACAGACGCTGACATGACGATCAAATGACCAGACAACATCATATTCACCAATGCTTTTAGGTGAGCGTTCGAACTCTTTACATGCTTTTAAATTAGTTGATGATAAATGCAGTATAGTAAGAATAAAATAAGATCGATTTTATTTCTGAATAGCTTTATTTTTTGTAACAGTGAATACCTTTTAAATATGCAATATATTCATAAATTTACGCATCACAATATAACAATCTTTCCACTAAACTTGAAAATTATTCATGAATGACTTTAATTTGACTTGTCTACACAATGAAAACGTACTTAGCGTCTATAATAATTTATAGAGCCAAATCTGTTCTCGTGATGGTGGTGATAATGGTGCTGGTGAAGAGAAGGATATGGCACATTTATCGGAAGACTTTCAAAGTTACAACTTTCATAACTTGGAGGTGGCGTACTGGCAGCAGACCTGGTGCGATGTAAATCCTCTTCACAATCCTGCTGATAGGCGTAGAAAAGTTGTTCATTGATATTATTATTAACTGTTGACCTGGAAAACTGCTGCTGTTGACGTTGACAGCTACCATAGGTTGGAGGCGGTGAACAAAACGGGCGATCATTGGGTGACGGTTGGGGATAGAAATGACGCCAGGAAGGGAGTATTTGGCGATTTCTATCCATTTGAAAGTTAACGGTAGTGTTCCCTCGTTCAGTATTTCCTCGTCCCGTAGCAGCCGTCGACATTGTAGGGGCTGCTGGCGAGCGACTTCTTGCTCTAATACTTCTAGCATGAATACTTCTTCGATGGCTTCTGTACAAAGGCGACCTTACGGGAGCAGGTGTCCCGGCGCCATTTAATGGGTAAGTCTCGTTGTTGTTTGCTGCAGTTGTTGACATTATTCTTGCACGAACAAGGTCATCAAAATAGTACTCGTCATCGTCATCATCGTCCTCTTCCATTCGACCTCCAATCAAACCCAGACCTCTCAGGGAAGGATACACGTCTTCAAGATGACGTCCGTAAGGCTTCAAAATCCAGTTACATGTGCAAAATAAAATGACTAGCCCTAGTATTGTGGCACCCACTGCTACGAATCCTTGTTCAAAACTGAGGAAACGGGTGTTGGGGCCGTGTAGTGGTTGGTATGAAGGAAGTAAGGATTCATTTGCAACTTGACTCGCATTTCCAACTACAACAAGGTCACTGGAAATCGACTCCAGATTTAATTATGACACCCGTGTATATTTTACACGTGGATAGAGACGAAATCAGTAAATAGCAGTTTTTTGAGATTAGGAAATTAATATTGATAATTTGCACATGATTTTTAAGATGATGATGATGATGACTGTGAACATTTGTATAGTGTTTAGGCAATTTATTTTAATTCATTGTACATTTTTTATTGCTGGAAAATGAACCACTTTGTGAGCGTTATTGTCACTTTGACATATTGACTGCACCAAATTTTTAAACAGTTTGACACTAAATTTTAATGACCTACTTCTGGTTAAATTTTTTGTACACTTTATTTAGGGTGTGGTATTTTGCTTTCTTTTCATGTGAGTAAAATGTTAAGATTATCATGATGATTGATTTGTACTCTTGTATAAAAAGCACAATCAAGATATTGAAAATATAGAATATATATTGATTTACTGATTTTGAACTTTAATTAATAAATTATTATAACTTAAAGGGAAAATGAAGCCAACTTTCACTTTTCAAACCTCTCCAATAAAACTTCTATGTATGCTCTGATTCAGCTGACAAGGACATTCCAGCAGCTGGACTGGGATATTGATTTTTCCAGCGTTTATGAGGTTTTTACACATGGTTTTTTCTTTCCCCTCTTCACAAAGTGGAGTAAGTGAAGGCTGGGAAAAAACGGAAGTTAAATGTAAACGACAAGAAGCTGACATGAATAACGACATGATCATGTATTTAGATTAAAAGAAAAAGCATGCTCATTGTACTTCAAGAACATTTATTACAAAGTTAATTATTAGTGTTTAACAATATACATTAGTTATTTATACAGAAAATTATTAAGAGTTCAAAAATCACATGTTTAGTATTTTTTAAATGTATTTAACATTTTTATTGCAGTTAAATTAGTATCATTTAGAAAATATTTTTTTAAAGCTAGAATTATTATGGATGTATCATTATTTGTAAAAGTTTTAATGTAAGCATGTAATAATGGTCTATAATAATTCATTGTTAAACGTCTCGTCCTCCCCCACATTATTCACATTTTAATTTTAGGCAATACTTAATTATTATAATACAATTTGTAAAAGTACGTTTTTTGTTTCCTGTCTTACAATCACACAATTTAAACTTTCAAGACAAGCTCAACTATTTTTATTACAATCAATCATTAGTTTCATTAAACCTCCTTGATCATTAGTTTAGTTAATAGCTTTAGTATAATAATAAAAAAATGAAAGCCCCTTCCAATTTCCCGCAAATAAAATATTTAAATCGAAAAGAATTTAGAAAAACACACGCACATCCCACTAATTACTATAAAGATTCAATCATTATTTGCTTTCCACATTCAAAATCAATCATTGTGCAATAAAAGGAGAATGTGATGGAAATCAAGTTCAAGTTTATCTTTTTATTTGCAGAGACATAACTTTATATACATGATTTAAAGGTCAAAGTCCCAAAGGAATAAAAACGTGGTTAATATAATTGAGTAGTATTTAAATGCGCCCATCAATAATTTCTCATAATTAAACGGCAAACAATTGACGGTTAAATCATAAAATGATTTATGATTGTTTAGTTTTCAGTTGGCTAAGGAAAGTGTACTACTAAACCACACATTATATTTTTATAGTTAATCAAGACAAGTCACAGCCATTCATCATCAAACACACGAACGAACGCATTACAAGTTAAAGTTAGCTCAAAAAATTCACTTAATAAAAATACACAATTCAAGTAAACGTCATTTTTAACTACTATAAACATGTTTTGCGCGTATAGTCAATAGTAAATTTTTATTATCCCACAATCCCATCTTTTTTCCCATAATGTTATTTCAGTATATTGTCATCAAATATAATTTTCAACAATAACTGAGATATATCAGCCTAATGGGATTTTGTATTGAATGAGCTGTAAAACACTTTCTCAATAATGTCTGTACAACGCTTACTTTACAAAAAAAAACTATACATACAAACGGTAAACCACAAATTTCATTTATATTTTTTGACATTTTTTTCTATTTATTTAAAAAATAAAAATACATTTAAAACCAGTTTACAGTACGATATATGTATAAACGAATAATATTATGTTGGGTAGTTATTAACTGTTAGTTATTTACCATTTATTAACCTGTTGACTTTTCTTGCGCATAAGTCACATCAGTCCCATGTCATTCCTAAAAAATACGTAGTTTGTTTTTTTGTAGTGCATGAATAAATCGAGAGGTAAATGCACTAATTATTTTTCGCGTAGTATTTTTTAAAGATGCGCTCACACGGAAATCAGGCTAATCATTAAAGTAAGTCCGATAGAAAGTACAACATGCCAGTTTGCACTTGTGGAATGCAGTCTATAATTACTGAATGCACTAGCTGACGTTGTAGATGCCACTGTGGGATCTACGTCTTCAACTGTTGGCTCTACTTCACCTTTCCTCTCACTCAAAATATTTTCATTGATGTCAGGATTATCAAGCTCAACAGCTCTGGAAGATGATGATTCATTTTCGTCATCGTGTTCCGCAGTTTCATGCTCGTGGTGGTCATGATGATGGTCATGTCCATCGGCTTGGTCACTTTGCTCGTGATGGATTGGTGATACTGGTGTGGGTAAAGTGGTAGGACCTGGACGAGGTCTTGTGCGTTGTGGTGGTTGTGGGGTAGCGCCTGGTGCAAATATTTGAAGCTCTTCTGAAGGAATCTCTTTCACAATTTTGATCCATTTGAAGGAGTACTTGAGTGGGATGTAACAATGGACGTAGAGGATATCCGTGGGTGCAGTTGGGTTCAAGAGATCGGTTATCTCTGCATTTACTTCGTATCCGGCTGGAAACCGTGAAAATTGTGGGATGCGATGTCTCTCTGTGAGATGGCGTTTATAAAACAATTAAAAAATGATGAGCAACAATTGTTATTATGCGTCAAGGATTAGAAATCGATGATTTTCACCAATTCAATGTACAGAAAATATTTTTAAAGCAATAAGCTGGTAGGTATCAAAAATATTTCTCTTTCACATAATTTCACATTTTTAAGGGTCACAGTCATAAAAGTACATGAAAAACAATTATTTTTTTTAAATATTTTGTACGTATACCTATTCATATATAGTAGTTTATGCAATAAAAATTCTTATGTAGGCCCTGATTGCATTGTAGACCATATCGAACACCTCAAAACGTCATACAAATAATTACATAGCATATAGCAAGCTTTAGTTCACACCCGCCCAATGTTAAAACGTAAAACCCAAGTAACAAACTACGTACGTGAAAGGTATTTTGCGTAGCATAGTGCGACTTAACTGACAGTGCCAACTGCCAACACAAAAGAAAAATGAAGGTCGGAAGTAGTGGTTACCTTCATTGTTCCGCTTTCCCATAAACATATTTACCCAGTACCTTGAAGAAATACAGAGGAAGCAAGGCATCATATTTTTAAAAAGTAGGTAGCACAATCACAATATACCTAAGTGCATCCGTGAGGATGTACATTTATGTATAGTGGAAGGGAAAAGCAAACTAAGGCAAGTGAATGCAAAAATGAAAACATTTTTCTTTGCGTTAAGCTCAAAGGTAAAAATTGCAACAATTGAAAACAAAACAATGTACCATTTAGCATTTTTATACTATATAGCTGTTTCTCTGTTAAGCATAGTTCAAGTTAATTTTCGACCTAAGATAAGCTTTTGGTGGAAATAAAACTGCATTTTCCTTTATAAATGTTTGATTCATTCATTATTGTAATTACAGTATAGATTTGAGATAATTTTAAAATTAACTGATTCAAATTTAACTGAAGTAGTTAATGATCTTAAAGATTGTGAAAGAAATGTGATGATTTATGTGCTTTCTGTAATCTATTCTGGCACGAAATCCCAATACCTGGATTTAAAAGCATAAAAATTAAGGCGTAAACGTAAAAGTAAACTTTATAGAGAGCTTAATAAGTGGGAGTATACTACGCACAAAAAGTACTTTCATTTGAGTACTACCATAAACTACTAAGCTGGCATGAAATTCTATTGTTTAGTGAAAGGGAAAGCAATAACTTAAATAGTACGTTACATGCATAACTTTGTTCGAAATTCTTTAATGAAAATTGTAGTAGGCTTTGTAGATCCATTTCATATACATTTTTGAAATAATACGGAAATACTTTACCATCATCAACAAATAGCATTGATCCGTTACGCCATTGTACGGCCATTTTAAATCCTTGCGTGTACTCTTTGGGGTCAGCCTGACAAAACATGAAAAGCTGGGGTTTGGAAGTATCCTCCGTTTTGAAATACCCAACACCTGTATGGCTGTTCACACCTGTAAATTATGAAATATGGATGCCGATTTTTGTTTAAAATGCTCGAATGGCATACTTATCACCTTAAAAGGCTCATTTCGTTTCTCACCATTAGGATCCATTTCATCTTTGCAAGGTTCCACACGATTCTTCAAAAATTGTGTAAGTTTCCAATCATGACAAGGACTCTTTGCAATTTCAAAAAATTCTTGGCTCTGGCAAGTTTGAGAGATGAATCCCCGACAAGAAGTCCTCTCATCACCCAAACTACGGAGGTAATTTTTGTCACAACACCGGTTTCTTGAAGGTGATTTTCCAGTTGTATCCGCTGTACATAAAAATATATAAGGTGTTTCACTTTATAGAAAAAAGCTAATTGGTTTTTCAAGTTAGATTGTCAAGCTAAATATAGTCATAATATTCCTGACTCATTCATTCATGACTCATGAGTTTGTATAGCCTTCAGAGGAAATGTCGCTTAATGCCTCATTGTAATTTGCAATACATGTTAACTCTTTACCTGACGATCCCTTGATGACAAGAGAAATTTCAGCTTTCGAACCCACAGCAGGAACAGAACATTCATACGTGCCTAACAAACTGTTGACTTTGGCACCAACAAATGTGAAACCAAACTTGGGATGGTACTTGTAAGTGGATGGAGAAACAGGAGCCCATTCAGCGGCAACGACTCCCTGAAAAATAAAATCATAAAAACATGTGCAATGTAGTACTTTAAGATAAGTTGATTTCACATTAATTTATCGTTTAACTTTAATTTGACAATTTATTCGTGGTATATAAATGCATATTTACCACTAATTTTCATTGTTCGAGCTTCCTTTAACATCACGAAAAATTACGCATTGTTTAATGCTTGATAAAACAGAAAGATGAGTGGTAAAAGGGAGTTGAGTGATGTGATAAAATGAAACTAGATATATTTTGATAATGATAATGGCTTGTTGCGGTTTTTGTTTTTCTCGCACTCGACAGGGATGATATGGATGCTTCCCCACCCCCTCCCCACATGATAATACTCATGTAGATATTTAAATAACGTTTTAAATTATATTTAAGATCAATTTCAAGTCCAATTTTACAATCCATTGTTACAGCATGCGGACAACATAATAATCATTTCATACATTATCATCGTTAACATCATTCTCAAACACATGTAGTTCTTTTACTTTAAAAAGTCTGTGTTAGTAGAAAACATTACCACAAAAACAGCAAAAAACACGACCACATGGTGTTCAGAAAAAGAAACTTCATTGATATGCATAATTGTATTATTATGACAAGTAATTTTTTAATGTTATTAACATTTTAGTAATGGCAATGCAGGTATAAATTGGTTGGGAAAAGTCTACTTTTTCCTGCGTATCAAATTTAACAAATCATATAATCCGAGTAGTAAAATGCATTTTGTTTTGTTTGATGTTATGTATTTTTTTGCATTAACAACACGTTTCACCTTTTGGTGGTAAAAGTTGGTTGAAACAAGACTCATGTTGATGTTTTACAACAAAAAATTGTTTAAGTAGTTGTGTTGCTGTTTATTCTCAAAAAATGTATTTTCTAATTTGGTTTTACATGTGACATCACTCGGAAGAGTGGTTTAAGTAATTTATGTGACCAACATTACCACTCGATAACTCTAGAATATTTTTTGAGTTATATAAGTATGTTGGGAGTTGGGAGGACAGATAATTATATATAATAGACAATAGAGTATGAAGTTTTAATTTGTAGGATGGTGTCAAATAAAAAGGCTACCTTAATTTATTTCAGTATTTCAAAAATCTAATAGTCTTCGAATTCGAAGACTACAAGATACTTCCTGCAGTGCAATAAGAGCGACTATTGTGTTTGAACACCTATTAAAAATATGTTGTAATTTTAATCGGTTGTACTACATAGAGAAAAATGCTACCCTCATCTATCAAGCTAAAATACGAAGAATCCGCTGTAAACAAAAAACTAATAGGTGTGTAAAAAATTTGTAGTTTGTTAAGCAATAATTTTTCAAAAAAATACACGAAATTGTATTGACGGTATTGCAAATCAGAAACGCACAAAAACAAACCATACGGGAACATTAAACGAATGGGAAAGTTTTAAGTAGATTTTGATACTACATATCACAGACAATTTGATTACTCATCAACACAGCTCATTATTTTTTAAAGTAGATTACATAACCCGTTTTAGTTTTTTGGGAGATGATTTAGACAACTCAGCGTTAGTAGGTGTAGGTAGTTCAGTAGTTTGACGATGATGAAGTGAAACGAATTAAATTTTCTCATCATTTGCTGTACATGTTCCTTGTTTGAAATATTCTCCAACAAACAATATAGTTGGCAAATTGCAAAAATACACATTAAAGATGTAATGTGCAAATGTGATATGATTACCATGATGTATGAATAAGCTTGTAAGGAAGAGTCTTTGCATGTTCATGGTTCGATGAGCTCTGATTTTTTAAAAATTTATAATTTATGGATGCGTCTAAGAAAAATAATATTGGTCTATTGCAACATACTCGACGGAATACGAAATGCTTTATTAGCAAAAAATACACTTTTAACTTTAAAATGAATCGACAAAGCATAGGTCGGGTCGGGTGTACTGCGATTTTAGTGCCATGTGCACAAAATATTTTTTTGTTCCTTCGTTCGTACTCGTACCATACCTGTTACTTAACCCGTTGCAGGTATATATTTTGCTGTTAAATTAATACGAACGCTGCTACTACTGCCGTAATCACGTCATGTTTTATTACGATTTCTACCGTAAAATTTTTTAGACCCAAGTACTTCCGTGATTCCATACGTGCTTTAACCATAGAGATCATTAAAGTTTTGTAAAAAAAAGTACATGTACGGTTTTTCGTCTACTTTGAACTTTATGTGATTGTTGTTTTCCTATAAGTTAGTAGGTACTACATATTTTTTTCTGTTTTAGAGTGTGATTATGATAAGATATAAAGTTATTCACAAGCTTTTACAAAAATGATACAATGTTTTCAAAATATTGATGCATAACAATGACCTAATGGCACAGAGAAAATCATTGTTATCTATTGTTCATATTTTAGTTTAACCTTTCTTGTTCATATCTTTGCAAAAATACGGAGACGGGGAGACACAAGTAAAATGTTATGTTCTCATTTTAGATTTGCTTGGTACTTCTCTTTCACATGTTCAGTTCATATCTTATCCTTGCGTAATAAAAAAATCACCGCTTGGTAACATTTTTTACAATCGATATTATTAAATCCGTACGTGATTGTATTATGATAGGTAGAAAACGCTAGTCAAAGTTCTACTTTCCACCATGTCCCTGTAGTCACTATAAAAACATTATTTTTCTTGAAAAAAAAAAGAATTCTTCCTGAGCTTCCATCTTCGACTAATGATCTGATTGAAATACGCATACTTTAATTTACGATTTTAAAAAATACTCAGCTTTATCTCATAATGAACTTGTACTGTTGTATCCTGCCTTCGACGTAGGATTATCTTGCTTAGAGCAATAAATTACTCGATGATGTTACTTTCTGGAAGTTTAAATGAAACAAAAAGGAAACGTAATGGGGTTTGTAGTTCACATGAATTACAAAAAAGCTTCATGTATGTTTTGCAGCATATAAACCTATTTGTTTGCATGTGTTTTGTTGCTGATAATGCATGCATACACGGTAGCCATTCAATTTACAACTAAAAAATAAAAGTTACCTCTTTACTCATCATCACTTTTACATGTTCATACGTGTGTTGTATTGTAGGGAAGGGAAGCAATTTGTTATGACGTTCCTCACTATTATGGTTGAAAATATATTGAAAAAAATCAGTTATCTACAATTAAAATATAAGTTGTAAAAAACTCTACGTGAGAAGTTAGTGTACTCAAGTGTCTGACACGAGCAAAGGTTAAGTAAAGTTGTTTAAAGGACGAATCTGGTCGAGTGCGTAAGATCATCTCCAATGTAAAATGCATGATTACCCATAAACAATCGAATTTGAATCCAAACAATATATATATATATCTTTTTAGTTTTAATATCACTACAATATATTTATACATAATATAAGTGTGAATCCAGTAAAACAAAATCATAATGAACGCATCACTTGCCACCTGCTTTCAATTTCGTTTTAGATGAAAAATGTTTTAATGAAATATGCATTAAGACTGTATTCAAGCCAGACGTAGACACACTCCTTTTAATGTTTCATGTTAACCACAAAGTTAGATTACCGGCAAAACTTTACTTTACATGGATAATATCAGCAATTATTCCACTTACTCAGCTTTATCATTCTTAATTTTTTGGCTGTATCATTAGATTTTTAATCGTATTTGCGCCCATTCATTTCCCTGATTCTTCACACATCTTTAATTTTACCCTCATTTTCATTTCATCATCATTAAGCGAAACAATGTTTTTATCGAAAACTTACTGCACTTTTTGATCTAGTAATCATACACGCGGATGAAAAATAAAAACCACTCTCACTTACCGATGAAGGTGGAAGTAACTTCATTAGAGTGACATTTGCGGCAGGATTGGAGACGGAACAAGGCAATGTTATTTCTGATTGGCTAGGCGTCACAGCCACTGTGCTATTCTTTTCCAGCAAAAGAACACGTTCACCTGTTGCGAAAAAAAAATATAAAAAATTACAATACATATAGCCATTGTACATGTTAACCTCTAGCTGAATATTTGCAAAGCATGTAAGAGGAAAAGTCTACAAGGAAATTAAACAAGAACTTTATTTCTCACGTATGCAAAATAATGTAATGTTGTATGAATTTCATTAAACATTTAAAATGCAAAAAAAGAGAAAAAACATATTTTACTCATGAAGTCATTACCGCCAATAGCATCATGTCAGTGCGCAGAGGTATGTGCACTTTACCTTATGCCTTATTAGAAATCGCTTTTGCTTTTTCTAGTTAAACCTGATCCTAAAACCATGTCAGCCAAGAAAGAGAAGGATTAGTTAAGGGGGTATAGGTTGATGTGCTTAAAGGATGCAGGCGTTGAATGGAGTAAATATAACAATAAAATGGCAAATGCAAAAGAAATTTCACTGCTGATATTTTGACGATGGGTAAGGTAAGCATAAGCATATCAATATCAATATGAGCACAAAAAAACAAAACAAGAAATGCAGCCCACCATCGAATCGACCGTATAAGTAGGAGAAAGGCGAGAGTAGGCTTAAAAGGCAAAGTGAAGACCTACTTTGCATTGCTATAAAAATTATTATTTATCATTTTGTAGGCGATGGCAATGCTGCAGGTGGAGTACAAGAAGAAGAATATATTTAAACTTGAATTTCAGATAGGACCTGCCGGACTTCACTAAACCAAAACAAAAGTAACATAAGTATATGCTTCCTTAAGAATAGTAACTGTAATGCATGGGATTAGTGTAAGCAAATCATAATAATTTCTTCATGCTTAATAAACTTGACCATCATACCCTTTAATCCGAATCAGTGAGCAATCAATACAGATCTTGAGTTAGAAAAGTGAATTTTGTTTTCAGTTGCTATTATTAAAAATGATTTATGTTCGTAAGCGGGTTTCATATGAATGAATACATTGCAGTTATCTATGCACTTTAATGCAACAATACGGCATAACGCACAGAGTAAACGCACATTTGTGCACTTTCCCATAAAGGCCATTTATGGATTTAATTTTATATGCAAATAAGCGGTATATTTTATTGATGCTTTCTTATTGTATTTCCCCGTTATAATGAGAGACAGTATTTTTTTATTCGAATTTTCACAGGATATCGAATTCGGTATGATACGAAATGACAAAACTATCCTGCTAAGAAGGTGAAACTAAAGTACAAAAAATATAAAAACACGAACCCTTCAGTTCGATATATCAAGGCTACTCTTTAAAAAATTAAACATTTTATGAATTAGTCACCTTGTCCTTAAGATGAATATTAAGTAAGGACAACAGGTTTACGCTATTCTCATTTAATGGTTTTTCAAGATCAAGTAACAAGCAAAAGTTAATAATATTAATTAAAAGTGATACCTAAACTGAATTCGAACGATTTTTGTAATTACATATACTTATGTTATATCGATAAGATTACGGTAAATCCAAAATTTTAAGCATTGACTAAAATCATTGATTTGTTGGGGATTTTCTAATCTCTTGCTTCGTGTATAGTGTATATATCTAAGTCTGTATTAAATTAAGCAAGTGTATTTCGTAGAAAATTTCCAGGTTTCTTTCTGAAAGATGTAGTGTAAACGTCTGGGGCAGTATTAACTGGGAAACCCATATCAATCGGTGTAATGCTAGCTAAATGTAAGCTATACATAATGATACTCTGTGAATACAGTGTTGTTGTTCAGCGGTTAGCAAAATGCTTTACTGTATATTACTTCGACTGAAGAATATTTTATCTGCATATATTCGGTTGCAAGAATTGCATGTTTCATGATGCGTCATCTTTTTTATCCAGTTTTATTTGAACCAAACGAAGTTGTTTTTGCATATAAATTTATGTTCTTTCCCATGAGCTATTTCCTGGATAAGATAACCAGCAAAACTTGTTTAATTTCGAAATAGTACAAGAACACAGAGAACTGGTGCTCATTTTTATAGAGTTATCTAAGTGTACATAATAGTATTTGTATGTTTTACGTTAAAAATACAGCACTAAAATGAAGTTAAATTTTAAACATTCGATTTTGACAAAGTAATTTCCCAACTAAATTGAAGTACGATATATTTATTGCAGCACTTTTCTAGACTGTTTCATGAAACGTAATAGGCAAAATATTAAATATATTTATATCTATGTACATTTAGCTATGATGTGATGGCGTTTACAATGATAAAATTTCTGTTTAGCTTAATAACAAATTTATAAATATCATTTTTCTACCAAATTTACTATGAGCTTCATCCTCATTTAAAGTAATAATTCAAAAGTGTGTTAATATCTCAAGATATGAATAGGAAGTATTTAAAGCTGTAAAATATTCACTATCTATTAAGCAATTAAGCAATTTTTATTTGAGAGATAGTAAGTAATTACTAGTCATCAAGAAAATTAAGAGCAAATCTTAAAAATACGACTTACCCGGTATAAACACATAATATGACGAAAGATAGCTATCATCATCCCACTTTTGACAACTGTAATTTCCCGTCTGTGATTCATCTAAGCCTTCCAGTTCTAATAAAGCTGAAAATGCGTACGTGGTTGGATCGTAAAAGTCATCAGTGAACCGTGTGTTATCCACATTAAGGAAAGGAAACTGCAACATAAAAAAAATTAAATTATTTATAAGATACAATTCAACATTTAAATTTAAATAAAAACTACCGACGCAGTAACACAAATATGCATGAAATACGAAAAACAAGCTTTCTCCCTTCAGGTTTTAAATACATTTTTGGTTTAGTAAAAAACGAACCCACGCATGAATTCGAAAAAAAAACATTTTAATGGTTTCATTTAAATACAAAATTATCATGTATCTTCTCACATCAAGATTTATTGATTTGAAATCATGCGTTTCTCAAATTATATATTCAAAAACAATCATCATCATCGCTCAAAGTTGCAGTTGCACAATAAAAAATTGCTCTGTTTTAATCGCAAAAGACGTTTGGGAGTTTGAGAACTTTGTACTTAAAACTACGCGTGATATTTTTTATGACCACAATACTAAAAAATCAGAGTTCATAGCTACCTTCTTGTAGAATATCGTATGTATACGCATATGTCATCGTCATGTCACGTATTTATTTAATTTTACGACGATTTTGGGGCTAAAATAACGGTGTTTTCGTTAAAGAAGCAAATGAAAACATCCGCTGTGGTGTATGTAACATTTAAGCAAGGAAATAGTCAACCTATATTGCTATCTTCATCGCATCATCATGATCCTGATTAGTTACTTAAGCGTAGTCTGAAATATTAGGAGGTGCCACCTCCACCTGCACGTTTTTATGCTTCTCAAACAATGAGTCGACCAATTTTCCTTTTTGAATTAGTTCTAGTTTTGAACGAATTTACGTAGAAAACAAGCAATTTCAAATTATGGCACAGCACACACAAAGCAAAAATGTGTAATGTGCAATTATGCACATCATCACATCAGGGCTTATGTATTATGTGCACGACGGCATGCAGCTTTACAGTTGTGTAACAATTTTCATATTTAAGCAGAAGAATACTTAAAGATGTCATTTTAGTAATTAGTTCATTAGCTTTAGGCGCTAGGCTATTGTGTTTCATCGTCTGAAAACAGATTATGGGAATTGCATGAATAGCAGAGCAAATAGCATTTGTCACGACCATGTGCAATACCATTGCCATTTTCCTGTGAAAATTCTCCATCAGCAAACTGAATACTTCTGTGACCTGCTAAGACCACTTTAATGCACGGCATTATAAAAAATATAGGTGGCTACACAAATCATATCAGATTATCAGATCAGGCTGTGCACGCATCATGCAAGTTGAACAATGAAAAAAGAGGTTGACACCGCTTCTAACCTTCTCAACATCTAAACCTCAAATATAAAGTACAAAAAAAATGTTTTAGTTTTCTTAGCTTTTTTAAATAAGCGGCCTGCTTCTTGTTAAGTTGTATATTAGGGATTTGAAGCTATTTTTGCGCATAGGTATGTATTATGTATTATCATAAATTAAGACAATTGTATTATCGTTTGCATTAAATGTAAAGGTCAAGTCAAAGGTCTCCGAAGCAATATTAATATTCAGGGTTCAATAATGGAAAAATTCAATAACAAATCGGCACCTCTAAATAGATCGCTTGCAAAAGTATAAAACGAAACAAAATAAGTCTAATTTTATTTTCAATGTCAGTTACTAAATGCTTATGGCGAATGCATATTTTTTTAACGCATCTTCATTGCAAACAATTAGCGATAATGTTAAGCTATTTCGATAATTACGATTTCGCTAATTTCTTACAAATTTTGTCCCCTAAAGTGTGAAATTCGTCATTGTCGATTGCATAAATGCTTTTCCTATAGACGATTTTCTTAGTTGACTATGAATTAAACTTGACGTATGAATGTCAACCTCTAAATTTCCTTAATAGCTCTGTATAATGAACCAAATTCAAAAGCTAAACAGGGCGAAAGCGTAATATTCACCCTTGTCTAATGACAACATTTTCCTTGGTCAAATATTTGTTTAAATGAGAATAATTATTATACTAACTCCGTCTCCTGTATAAATCCATTTAATGGGGTAGTAGGCACTGCAAAACAGATGAATCTTTTTCAATGACGGATCCAAGATGACCTCGGTATTTGGCTGATTAGCTAAAGGTGTAGTTGTCCCGTTTTCGGGGTCAGCCAATAAAATTAAAACATTTGGAGGACTCTGATCGAATTGCACATCTTTGTCATCATAATCTGCATCCGAATAATCATTGTCATCCGAGCTAGAGGATGCTCCACCCGATGCAGTTGTAGCGGCTGCAGACAATGAAGGACTACTATTCACCGCTGCCGCAGCGGAAGTTCCTGTCGGCAAAGGCGGGCGAGCACTGACATTTTTTTGGCCACTGACACATGCACTCAACATAACACAACCTATTAGACACATGTAAACCCCCATTTCAAGATTAGAATTGACTAGATTTTGACGAGATGTATGAAAAATGGAATTTCTTCTCCGGGTGCCACGGAGGTACGACATTTTATCAGGTTTTGGCATGAAATTGAACACTGCTTGTAATCTGTATCTCACTTTTCTTCAACAGTAAAAGCTAATCAATTTTTTATCTATTTATTACACATGCACCAATTGACAAACTCAGGCACCCAGTTCATCAAAAAGGGTTACACTGACACTGCCCTGTGCGTGGCGTTATGCGCACAGTTCACACACTTCCCTAAAGGCCAGTGGTCAATAACATTTAACAATTTATGCCCATTTGTTTCACCCCCACTTACTCTACTACTGTCTGAAGTAAAGTAGATAACAAATTTATTATCATCAACAGTGTCAAAACAATAAGAATGGGAACCACGGGCATGAAGACGAGCACTTAACAAACTTGTCTATTGGTTAAACTATAAAAGTTGTGTGGTACGCTATAAGAAAAACGAAACGGATGATACTGGCTTTCAGAAAATTTTCATGAAACTGGCTTAACTCAACTCATGAAAAGTAACAAAATGAGCATGTGGCTTGATACAATCATCACAACAACAAAGTCTCCTATCGTATAACTTCAAGGGAATTGCCAATTACTGTGCGAAAAAATACACAAGCAAAGAGATAATGTATTCAAGCAAGATTTTCTACTGCAAGAAGATATATACGTGAAGTGAAGATGACGCTTGAAGAAAAAGTATGATGAGATATGATGGGTAAAAGACGTTTTTTTGCAAACAATAATGCATAGTCAGTGTGTAAAGTAAAACCCAGTTACGGCAGCTTACAACAATGGTAGGATTAGCGTATAATGCTTTGGTGGTACTACAAAAAGGTATTATTCAGTGGCAACCGACTTACAACAACATAAACATCATCAACATATCGCCATTATCATGATACACTTATTTCAAATGATTTTTAAAATGCAAACTTATATAAATAAAGGTCGTAGTTATCATTAGAGAAGAATATAATATTTGCAAGTAATTGTGGTTTTTTTTTTGTATTGGGTACCACTAATGCTTGCAGAAATACTACATTACATGAAATAGCAGATGAGTAAAAATCATTCGTGCTATATGCGCTTTTACACAGGTAAAAAATACCAATAACTAACTATGATATAAAATTAACAAAAAAATATACGCACCATCACTATAACATAACTAGTTAGAAAAAATATTTTCTATCAAGATTGATCAGTGCAGCGCAGCGTTTGTATTGAAACGGTGTCTTACCTACATACCTCTATACAAGAAAAAAACCAGCCTAGCCGGGTAAGTAAGTCATGTTCTAGTATTAAAAGTTAGTTAGTTTATGGCACATGTAAACAAAGTAAAGCACGATTTTAAACTAAAAAATGCTTACTAAAAATTATAGAACCACAAGATTGAAGATAAATTCATAACATTATATGCGTCTAACATACATCTTCTGTCAATAGAAGGAAGTAACATATTATTCTTTGATATCCATACATAGCGTTAGCGATGCAGATATAAGATACAACACACTTATTTATTTTGATGCTTGAGTGTTTTTTGATATGGTGCATCTGGTGTGAATTTTAGTTTAAAATGAAGATAAATTCGGAGACCTTTTTTCGTTTATCCCTTGCAGTACATTATGTACGTCTAGTGCAATATAGTTGGGTTAAAGTCCCTGATTATCTTAAATCTTATCTTATATTTTATGCTATACTTTTGAGTGGAATTCGTTCATAAAAATATGAAAATGATAAGAATCCCATTATTTATAAGCTCATAATCTTGCTGCTATTTATTATGCTTTACTGTTTGTGTTTATAATTTTAAACAATTTTAAATTTTTTGTTGCCCTAATTGAATTATTTAGTAGAGAACAACAATAAGTAAATAGTCTGGTGATTCGGTCCGGCTATACGATCCAACTGTATCACATTTTTTGCGACGTTGTCGTTTTAACTCATTTAAAACCAATCTACTTGACTTGAAAAAATAGTATTTGTAAAATGTTTTATGCTATTATTCTATAAATGGGTCGTTTTATAAATATTTAATTTCAGTAGTACTGCCATTAACGCTATCGGTATTAATTTCTAAAACCTTGAAGGACTTCTCCTAAACTATCAAAATATTTCGATTCCAATTTGTAAAAAAATTGCTTGGATTGTCTACTAGATTGGTTGTTGAAAAGTTTTTATGATTACAATATATAGACATAACATAGGCATGCTAGGCATAACGTATTTTATGTCACTGTTTTTACGATACTGTAGGGCGTTCGTTCGGTTTTACTGTTAAAAACGGTCCATAATTTGCCGACTGAAAACAAGCACCGGAACATTTTGGTATGTAATACAACATTAGTAACAAAAATTATAATTACTCATTGTCAGATTTGATTCAAATCAAAATGAATCATTTTTATTACTGGTTTTTTAGCAAGAGTTTTCGGTGTACTTTTAGCGCACAGTGTACAATATTTGTAAAAACTCGACTCGACTTTAAATTTCATTACGTTTTAACAAAGCGGATAAAATAAATTGTATAGCGGCATGATGATGCTTAAAGTTGTAAATCAAATTTAATTATTTTAGTGAGAATTGGTAATATACAACCATTATGTCGGTAGAAATCTGAAAACATTACATGAAAGATGGTCATTATATGATTTTAGTTTACTGCGATCAAGAATCTCTTAAAATACCGTAAGAAGGACCACAACAAATTATATAACGATTTCCCCCCTCTTATTATGTCGCAGGGTTTGACTGGATAGACATTTATTTTAAAAATTCTTTGATTTTAAGCTTGACATCATATAATCATTGAATCCATGTTCAATAAAACCTTCATTTTTGGTTTTGAATACGAAGTGGTAAGCTACTATGTAACTTTATAAGTAGATATTTTCTGAAGGTAAAGGTAAATGTGTATTTTGTAAGTAAACATAGAAGATTTAGCAGAACAATGAGAACAATGCCTTGTAAGGAATAAATGAGCACCAAACCAACTATTCTGAACTCAGCTTATATTTTCCCACGAAAATATTCCCGAGACTTCACATTATTTATTTATTTTTCTTGAAAGTTATTGTTACTTTTTGCTATTAATTCGTATACCTGTAAGTGTAACCACGATTAACAAAAACTTGGACTCGCACAATATTTAACTTTTAAAACATACAAACATACATATTTACATCTAAAACCGTTAGGCTCACAGCAACTCATGATATTTTGCATGCGTTTTTTGAAAACCATGATTCACATTTTTATGAACATGCGTTATGCTGACGTAAAATAGAATAGCATTAAAACGCTTACGTAGTAGCAAATTAATTTAATAATATCAAATATGCACAAGGTAAGTACAATGTTTCAAAAATGCTTTACAACACATGAATATGTGTCCTCTTTGTTTTAAATTGTACTACGATTTAACGATTTGTTGGTTAATAACCATTCAATAATATCAACTTGCATGAATATATTATGTTTAATGGTCATAAGTGCCGTATCTATATATTAAGTTCACGAATGATTTATAAAATTACACCAATCGCGTACTAGTCGTATCAGCTAATTTAAAAATGCAACCTAAATGAACTATCTAAAATTAGGGTAGCGTTTAGTTGTTTTATGAAATCCATTAGATTTTTGGTTGTAGTTATTGGCCTTTCAAAATAAAATGGACATCAGAAATTTTCAGCGAAACCGTGTTAGTATTGCGAAAATTAAATTTTGACCTTCTTGGAAAAATAAAACTGAAATTTTCAGAAATACATTACATTAAAAATTATAACAATCGACTTGAATTGAACCATAAGCATAACTTGCATACACATGAAACATTTTTTGATACTTTACGACGTCACTATAAAAGACTGTCATCTTGACCACGCTAATATCTCACATTACCCCTTTAGTTTTCAAAACTACACATAGAGCTTTATCAATCAGCTTCAATCCGAACTTCAGAGTGCAGTGGAACAAATTGATTCGTTTACTTAAATTTTAAGCGAGCACACAGCTTCTACTAATTATGCGTTGTAGCTAGTTAATTTAATCATTTTTCAAAAACATTATTGGTAAATTCCATTGCTGTATAATGACACACATGACAAAACACTTGGGGAAGTCCACTGCTTTCAAATAATGATATGATATGATATGATAAACCAAACACGACATTCGGGGAGAAATTCTGATGAATTGCAGAAGGAAAGTAAATACAAATCATAAAATCATTTCAGGTTAGCAGTGCCATCTCACTGAATAAAATATAGATACTGACTAGATGACTACTGTAATCTTAAAGATTTATACAATGAGGGAGTTAAAATGTAGTCTGGGAATAACGAGTCTTTCTACAAACAAGATAGATTACATTGATTTTCATATTTTAAAAAAATGTTAAAAGTGAATATGTATATAAATCATGTAAAATGGCTAATAAAGTCCCTGGCTAATTATAAGTACAAAGTATTCTGGAAGGCCAAGAAGATAGTTCAACTATCTGACTAGATATGATAACTGATGAGATTACGTCCTACGTTAATTTTTTTCAAGCATAAATTGTTTTGCGTTTTATGCTTTATTTTGAAGTTTCCCTCTTTCCTTTGCACTAAAAAACGCCGTAATTAGTAAATGTGGAAATATTAGTGAATTAAGCAAACCTAAGATTTTTTCATCCTTGCCGCATTAATTTTCATATTTCGTACGGTGTTTTTTTGCTGCCGACTCAACATCTTCAAAGTCAAAAACACGCAAAAGCTTTCCAATTCCATGTGTAAATGAGTAACCTAACACGGCAAAAAGCATAACCCAACACCCTAAAACCATCCAACCTAACACGCAATCCCTTAAAATAGATAACCTAACGCTGAGAAAAAAGCTAATCCAGCACCCAAAAAAGAGTAACCTAACACGGTGAAAAGTTTCACAGCAGAAGCAAAAGAAAGCAAAAATCAAAGCGCGCGAAAAGTTCAAATAAAATTGTTGCTCGAACATAAAGCTCATGGCGCTCGGGCACTCGATTCTCGTTCTCTCTGCAGTCAGTCTGCACATTATTAAATCATTAAATCATTAAATCTGAGCCAAAAATTCACTGGGCTGGGCTGCGGCTAGCGCTGGACGAGAAAGCTGCATAATCAATCATTTCATTGTTAAGGCTAGATGTAACGACAGAGCCTTCACAACGGAAAACTGGTTAGTGATGGTACTTTCAGGAAATCTGGACCCTCGGGGGTTGTC
>JAQFXM010002067.1:0-27081 GCA_034693345.1 Entomobrya multifasciata
TCGACAAGTAAAATTTCGGTTAGCGTTTTTCGACAAGAGGTAACACTCCAAGTAGGGTTTCTGACATATTATACAGAACCGTGCTTTATATAAGATGTCCGTACCTAAGCAAGATCAACTACGTCCCTACAAGTCCACAAATATCTAATGAGCTGGTAGTCATGTCATAATTAATAGTGTAGCTTGGCTTTAAGCTTTAACATCTATTTAGTATTTCGATGAGAATTATAAATGTTGATGAATTTTATGAACTTAAGCCAAAAATTACACAATTAATTGACATTTTCTAAGCATATTTACTCGTTTATGATAACCGTGTGAAACGTGTTTCAGTCACAATATACGTAACGTAAAAAGTAATGTTCACAGGAGATATTATGTTTTGTTGTTAATTAAGTTTTATTTATCAGTTGGAATGATAAAAAACTACAATTGTGGTAACGAAATATTTATATTCGATAGCGTAAATAAAAACAAAGAAATTTTGTTTGTACTTTCCAAGCATGAATATAATATAAACTGGCAAAGTATATCCTACATGTTGTAATACATAACCGATTTGTACTTGAATAGTACAATTGGTTTTTATGTTGATTAAATTAGGTTGAATCGGTGAGTTTTTGTTTTATGTAAGGTAACATAAAATAAAAACAAACGGTAATGTATATCGATAAGTAAAAGTAGTACTTTACTCAATTGCCAAATGTACCCTTAGTTCTTTAAGATATTTTAAAATAATTTTATGACAAAGCTGTTAAATATTGTAAAACTACAAAATTGCGAATTATTTAATTTAACAAACGGATAATTTCAATGATATATAGATAAATATTATTAAAAGTAATTTATGTAAATAACAAGTATTAAGATTCCATATTATATGCAGAATGCTTCACAGGATTTTTTGGTTTTAATTATTGTCAATAAAGTCTGAAAATCAAATCAAAATAAATTTTTGAAAACAAACCCACAACATTTTTTTTGTTTGTTTTATATTTGATGTTCCAATGGTTATATTACACAGTAACTTTTAACAAAATGAACGCATTTTTTTGGACTGAATGAGACATTCTCAGAACTTGGTCACTTTTGAATGCTGAATATAATTTAATCTAGTAATTATAGTCAAGAATTGTCATGTAAAAACATGAAATCTTATCGTTTTCGCACCTCCTTTTTGCATGACATAGCATTCATTCAGTTTGTCCTTTGTTCCTTTTAAACAACTACTTTTTCAGGTAAGTGTATTGGGAACGTTCATTCCTCAAGATCGCACCATTCACCATCGTAATCCATATTTTATGCCATTCCCGAGCTTGCTATAACACTAGCAACATTTTACACTTTAGTTTACAGGGATCGAGGAACATTCCCATAGAAATACACATTTTATTCCCTACTGAAGCTACCAAACCATATAAAAGTTGGTTTTAATGGGTTCATTGGCTTAGTATAAAATTTCTCTAGTTCAGAAGAGATGAGTACACTGTATCAAAAAATTCAACCTGTTTGCTTTGATAGTCCTAGGCACTAAAAACAAACAAAGAGAAACACGATACACTCCTTTTTGTTACTGTTACCATGACTGTACGTCTCGTTCTTTTGAATACACTTTCTACGTTACTATTAAACCTGTTGCTTTACTCAATCTAATATGTAGATACGCGAATTCACGATCCAGATAAATTCCTTTCTCATCTCTTCTGCAATATATGTGTATGTAATTTTAAAAAACATCTTTTCAAAAATTGGGATCATTCACAATGTACGTGTAAAAAAATGATTTAAATTTCCAATATTACTTCTTAATTACTACTTGATTGTAAAAAATATTTCTTTGACATATATCAAAATTCTAAAAAAATAATTGTATGTTATTTTCAAAAAAACACTTGTCTACATGTTACCCGAAGGAACCCATTTGGTGTAACACAACTGTAAAGCCAAAACAGCAACGAAATATTGTCGAGTTGGCATCAGTGAAGCAGATATAGTCTTTCTCATTTGGTGCAACGATCTCGGTCATGATTGAATTACAATTTATTTAACTTGATACTTGAAAAAAAAGATTTTACATATTGAGTGTTACAGTGAGTGAATTAATATTTTCCTTTTTACAACATCGTGTCTTTTTGTTCATTTACTGATAAAGTTTGTAAAGCATTCCTGCTGGTATAAAAATAATATTGGAATCATCATGGAAAACGGAAAAACTACCTCGAAGAATTTTTCGGTGAGATAATTGAAAACATAGGAAATAATGAAAATAAGCAAAGCAATCAAAGCATATTTTTTCTAATCGGGTTATGTGTAAATTTTAGTGAAACTAATAATTTGTTGTATTTACTAGATGTTGTTTTTTGTTATATTTCAGTATTCCAATTTGTACAAAAATTTACTTACATGGAAACTCAGCAGATGTAATTTTACTTCGTACATTGCTCATAATAAACTCTTGTAAGTTCCAGCATTTTCGCACTTTCTTAAGTTTGATTATGATTTAAAGTATATATTAGCACAAAGTGGAATCACGACTAAACTTCATTTATTGTTATTTCAGAAGCTGGACGATTTAGACGTTGGAACCGTCTACAAAATAAAATTACTCTGGTTACCTATCCTCATTTGTTTTTCAGCCATTGTGACACTAATTATTATCACAATGTGGGACAACCGTAGAAACAATGGAGCTTTTTTGAGAAAAATATTAGGATCACTTTCACTGGACAACGGGAAGCCATGGAAAGCTGTATGGTTTCAATTTCAATATAATACGTTTTAAAAATATTGTACATTGTGCACTGCAAGTTAACGTCAGACCACCTCACTTCATAGATTTTAGTGTGTCAGACCACTGGAACCACTGTTATAATAATATCTTTTAGTTTACATTCAATTACTTGAGAGAAGATATTGAAGTGTACAGCTATATCAATTTAGGTGTTTTGGTTTCGATGAGTATTACTGATGTTGACATATTTAGGACTTATGAGCTTTATATATTTTACTGAGCTATTATATGTTAGTCTTTTCCGTTAAAGCTTCAATCTTTTTAAATTATTAAAAAATTCTTATTTTGCAGTGCGGAATTGTATTTTTGTTAGCTCGTTAGACCTTTTCTAGTGGTTATCAACTACTTGGAATTATATGACAGCTTATCAGGTAATATAATGATGGCATTTCTTAGAAAAAGAGATGACAGATTCTTCTTTACGAATAAGTTTTATTCTAACCTAATGGAGTTTGGCATAGGACATTGCCTGAAAGAGGATCTGAGGTCATTCTTCATATTATCTTATCAAATCATGACCAAATATACGGACATAAAACATAAGGGAATGGATAAAAAATATGTTTTGTAGTGACATAAAATAAGCATAATGAATAGAAAGAGATGAGAATTGTATTTATACAAAGAATAATGCACACTTTTGTGCAAGGAAGATTACATTGTTTTAAAGTTAAATGATGATGCAAAGCTGTACAGACTTTCTTTTGCTGTTGTTGTGTTCCATTCACATGGTAGCAATACGAGTACAATCCTATGTTGTAATCCCAAAGAATTGGATCATCTAAACACAACATATCTTAAATATGGTTTACATTGTTTGCGGTAGTAAGCTAATTTGTTTTAAAATACTTCTCCGTATCATTTTTTAAAGTGGTCCGATATAAAATGGCTATCTTCAATAACAAATTAATTTTTCTGTTGTTAACCGAATTTCAATGTGTTGCTTTCCATTTAAGTTTGTTCATGAAAACATTAAATTTTGCAATTAAAATCCTTCGCAATGTTTTTTCTAATCCTGTGGCAACCTAAACTTCGCCATTTGTTCATTAAATTTCTGGTTGCATTTTGAAACAACTTCAAAGGAGATATTTCTGGAACAACACAATTACAAACTTGTTTGACTTTGGTGCATCAATGTGGCGTGTAATCGAAGAAAAAGTTAATAGAACACATGTCTGCTGTAATATGTGTATTTATAAAAAGTATTTGCAAGAGAACTGTCACAAGCATGACAAGTCTGTCCCCATCTTACATCATTATATCTAATTAGTTTTTTGAGAAAAAATTGTAGGACAATGGATTCTAGGATATAATAAAAATGATTCGTGTGTATCATGGGTACTTTAAGAAATATGGCCATAGAAGATGGTTCGTATCAACAAATGGCTGTACTAACGGACGTTGAAGGGGGAAAATACCTATCATGCCGTCACATGGTTGAAAATTATATAGTTCTAGAAAGTGTTCTATATTTAAAAAAAAGATTTTATTGCGCTTAACTTGAAAAAGTTCACAAAAATAACGTTTTTGTTCTAATATTATTAAATATGAAAGAAAACGATAACATGACATAAAATTTGGCAACTTTACGCAAAGTTTATTTTATGATGTTTTACAATGTGCTTGATTTTTTTTGTCCGAGCTTAAATCTTCAAATGTTTCTTTAAATAATTTATAAAATAAAATTGGGAACACGGAATAAAAAACTTGTTAAAAACTTAATAGGTCGCTGCACTTCATTTTTCACAAGCTTTTGGCATAGTTTTAGAAAAGAGTATATTTAGACAAAAGCATATGAAAAAAATTAGCCGCCAACTTCAGAATTTAAAAAATGTTTAAAACAGATAGCTAATTATTCAAATATAGTACATTGGAAACTGTATGGATTAAATTTTCAATGTTATACGTCTAAAATATAGTGTGCATCTTTGCAAGTTAACTAACAAACCACTGTTTACTATGATAACTTTTGGTTTACATTTAATTATTTAGAATCTAAAAAAGTTCAACAAATGTTTATTGAAGCGCACAGCTTCATCAAACTTGGGCGTTTTAACTTTAGATGTGTATTAATAATGATCATAAAACATAAGAAAACATATGAATGCTGAAAGGTAGCGTAATTAGAAAAAATGTTTTCGAATGGGTTAGACAGCAAAAAAAAATGAGACAGTTGTGTCAGACGACAAGAAGCTAGAATAATCCAGCGAAATTTAGTGATCAAGAAATTTGGTGATCGAGAAATTTGATAGTAATATTGTGGTTATTTGTGGTATTTTGAGGAGGTTTGAACTTGGGATAAATTAAGAAAAGATTTTTTCCTTAGGCTCGTAAAGTAATAACAAAGTACTAACAATATGTTAAAATAACAACACATTATGGATAATCTTTGATGATTTCACAAATCAGATATCAAAACTCTTTTTCAATCAGAATCGACAACACAATGTCCATCGCGGCATAACTAACCCTAGGGAAGTCATTTGAATAATAATGATTGAGCTTAAAAGACGAATGAAATAATGAAAGTCTTTTTTTCATATATCCTTCAATTTATGTGATTACGAAATTTAAGTTTCAAAGAACTTCATAATTGAAAAGATTTAATTAATAGTTTTGCATAAGTAGATTTGATCAGACTACAAAATGATGCATTTTTAGTAGAGTTTTGAGGTCTGAAATGGAACAGGGTACATACTGAATATAACTTACCTGCATATTCATATAAAAGGCACACAAACTATTGCAAGAATAGGATTGATTAGAACAAATTGTTTTTCAAAAGTTTTGGTAGGGTTTCTAAAGGGTTTTGGCGCTATGCTTCTTGTAATCTTGTTCCCTAAGAATTTACAATTACTCCATACGGTTCCTTTATCAACTATGATTGTTGCAAAATTTCTTAAGTTTTTGCAGACCCCTTTTACCATCCGCCGATTCCCAAAGTATAAAACACCGTTGCAGCTGAGCTGTCTTGCGGAACATCTATTTTAATAACAGATTACTACGAGTGTACACTGCAGCAGCATTTCTTTCTTTCTTATTTGTGAATAATAACGTTTCTTATTTGTGATAGATAAAGACCCAAGTAAATCTACGTAAATTTCCTGTTAAATATTAATTTTCCTTTTTTTATCAGTATCTTGTGTTGATTTGTATGAGTGCGTTGAGCACAGGCAAAAATTTCGAATATAATGATAAACGTTTTTCTCAAATTCCGATAATAATAGTTGGATTTAAATTTTGCACAAATACACCTTGGTATGTTCGCCGACGTCTGTATGAAAACTGAAAGTTAAAATAATTGTTGTTGATAGGGTGGTTAAAATATAACCATTGTAAATAATTTCAAAACTTTTAGCATGACTATGCTTCATTTGCTCGAATACAAGTTCATTTATTTCATTGAAAAAGACACCTTTTTGTTCTTTTTTAAATGAAAGTTTGCGAATAGTATGCACCCAAAATAGTTAACCCTCAGTTTATTTTGTAGATCATACTTAAGAATTGGTTTTCAAATGATAAAATTGAAGATTACAAACGAACTTATTATACAAATTCAATATCAAATGTTATGATATTGGGATTGTTCATAAAAAACTAATTTTGATTAGGTTGAAAGGTATTCGAGTTGGTGAAAAATGATTTTGTCCGTCTTATCATTGTGTGACAATTTGGTTTTCTGCAAACTGTGGATGTCTGAAACAGGCAAGTACTGTATCCGTACAATTAAATTAAATTGCTGACATGTGGATTGTATTGCAATTTGATTTTCTAACACACTTTGATCGTACTGGTTGGTATATTTAAATTTACCTGGCCGCCACAAGAATCAAATGAAGTTGTCCTTTCTGGTCATTATGACGGTATAATGGTACTGGTAATTGTAAAATTAAATTAAAACGTTAATCTTAAAGCAAACGCGTTAGCGTTATGCACCAACATACGCATCTGACGCTTCCTGGTTCATTTTTGTTGTGGTAAGCCCATGCTGAGGTTTTGAAGAGATGCACTGTGACATAATCGATTGTAAGATTTGTCAAATTAGCTTTTATATTGAACCTCAATTCCCTTTTAAATTTTACACATGACCCATAATATGAGTCTGATCATATCTGCAAAATGTATTGCAGGCACACAAATTCTACACTTATTACTGTAAACTTAAAATAACTGCATATGTAGCAGCCAAAAACTATTTCGGATTAAGAGTATCGGTGTGAGCCTTCGCAAGCTTGAAATGATTATTATCAACTCATAGAAGTACTTATAGAAGCACATATGAAATCATGCTCACATTTTGTAAAAACTGCAAATGTAAATGATAACAAATTGACAGTAATGAGGGACTAGATGTTTAAAAATTTATAGTTTATAATTCATAGCTCGTAGTCAAAACGTGGTCTGAGGTACATTGAATTTCGACGGTGATGCATCAATGTATGATGTAATTCCAAAGAAATTATCAATTACTTGCGATTCGAAGATTAAATGAAGTAGACTTTAAAACATTCTGTAAAATGTTAGTATTTTAAGGTACTACAAATAATACAAAAAAGAACTTTAAGAATACATTGAATTTTTATTTAGAAATGGCAAAATATGGTATTAGGTTTGGTATGATTTCGTTTTGTTTTTTATCATGTTACGATAAAAGCAGAAACGACGTGACCCACTTGAATTTTTGCGGAAGGAAAAATATTGGTAAGAATTAGCGTAGAACATTTTAAAAGATTTTTATGTGATGAATAAATGTACAAGATGCTAATGATAGCCTTTTACGACAAAAAATACGGTAATTATTTTTGCTGTGCTGTGCTGTTATTATTTTTTGAAGAATGTTCGAAATTAAACTAATCAGAAAGTGTTGATCATGTTATTATTACTAATGCAAATTTACCAATTTTGCAGTATTAGTTATGTTTTTATTAAATAAACTGTATAATAATTTGTCAAGAAGTTATCAATTGTGTAACGACATATTTTTTGTAGCCGCGGTGTTTTATGTTGTGACTTTTATAAAGCAAAATGGCAATAACTATTTATAAAGTTCTACTTTTAAGTAACGGTAAAAATATAACATTTGTTTTAACAATTTAACATTTAAAATAATTTTGAACATCTGTTTAATGTTATGTATATTTGAATAAAAGCATTAAGGTTTGAATCTTATGTATGAATAAAATAATATTAATGAACATTTATTCATAAAAATTCAAAATTATTCCATTCGTATTGATGAATTCAATCATTTTTTCATAACAAATAATTGTTTTGTTGAAAATTGGAACCTGTCTTGTCTGTGGCCACAGTAATTAAACGTATACTCATTTTATGTATACCCTTTCATTTCGACCACCGTTGATTTTGCAGGCAAAACTTATATGGGCTCCTAAAATAGTGAACATGTTTAAAATTATTAATTACCAATATTTTGATATGGCTTTGTTTTGAATAGGTCACCAAATGATTTACAATTGCATGATCAACCGCACGATCATGGTATATCGAGATACATGGAGACCCAGTACTACCATTATTACACAGCCGTATGCAACCACATGGAAAATTTTAATATACGTTTAGCATGAACATGATAACAGCTCACGTTTACACACTCTTAACTTTTATTTATCTGCATATGAAATAAACTCATATTCAAGCATTCATAAATGCATTTCCACATTTCATAAAAAGAAGAAATTCGTTTGTGCATTAGTGACGAAACATTACTTTATGTATAATAAATTGTGCAAAATATCATTCAACGCATAAAACAGATCTGCTGAAAAATTAAATGCCTCGAGACATCGTTTAAAGCTTATAAGCCAAAAAAGCAAACGAACCCGGTGACCCTTATACTTTATACCTACTAGCCTATTGAATAAGTTTATGGTCTAGTTGTTAAGCTTGATGCGTTTTTCTGGAGATCTGATACGAAGGGGAAAATATCTGGTAAGTAAGTATGTATGTATGCAGTTTTTCATACAACTTTACTATTTGATTACAGCTACTAGTGTATGTGGAAGATGAAATAACCGGTTTTCACTATAAAGAATGCTGATATACTTTTCTTGACTTTACTTTTACTGCATTCTCAATTCGATAAAAACATCCTTTGGTTGTAGATTTGTTCATGAATAAATGTCATAAGAAAAAGGGTAAGTAATGGAAAATGAACTTTTCTGTATTTCCAACAAGCATATAATCTGTCAGAAAAACTGCCCTATTGAGTATATGTGAAGTGCATAAACACAAGCAAGAAAACTCTTACCAAAATTCTTTATTTTCTTGCTCAGACATGCTATCATTGTTTTTTGGGCCGAGGGAGAATGCACATTTTTTTCATTTCGAAGTTCAACTTTAATGTAGGTATTTCTAAGCTAAAAAATATATTTTACAAAATAACTACCAAGTGAAATGAAAAACGTTTTCAGGAATGCAAAATAACCAAAAGTCTTGAACAGTATACGATTTAGGAAACAAAACAAGTAAGCAGGATATGTTTTCAAACTATTCAGTACAAGTTTTATCCATGAACGACGCATTAACACTTAAGTTTAATTCACTTTAGAAGCAGTCAATATTCTTATTTCTATTTTGGCCAGAGGCACCGGTCCTGCGTAAAGCTATGACACTGTATGGTCTGATGATATTTTATTCCTATTAATATGTATGCCTATTTTAACTTGATTCACGATATTCACAACATTTAGGCTTTTATACTGTATGTTTTGGTTTTATGATCTTATTGTTTGTATAACTACACTACATTAAACTCGTCTATGTTGAAATTTCATAAAACGAAATTTAAAACAAATTTATGATCTTTATTGTGGTTAATAATATTTGAGAGTAAGAAAAATATTTAGTGATGACGATCATAGTTATATCAATACAAAATATTAAAGCTGATTATTTTATTATGTAACAACAGTTACTTATGTAATAAACACATCATCTGTTATACAGTACGCTTTCTTCCTCGAATTATTTTTTTAAGTTGAAGATGTGTTTTTTGGAGTTCAAAGTGGAGAAGTCAGGGTATTGCAATAAATCATAGCATTACCAGTCATTTATATTCTTAAGAACAACACACCCACTCGCCTGAAAGAAAATTCATTTTATTCACTTTACAAGGAAAATATTCAGATGTACTTAAATCTAAACAGATTTCTCGTGTAATTTCATTTACTCTTTTTGAAGATTTTATTCAACTTGGTTTTATTCTGGTGCAATTTTACAATTTACATTTTTGAAATCACGATTCCAATAAAAAACAAGTTGGCTTTAATAACTATAACACCATAAATTATTATTCGAATACTGTCATACTTAAATTTATGCATGACTTAAAATTGTTCATGTTTTTACTTTAATATTATTTTGTCAACATTTTTGTTGTTTTGCAAAACTGAAAAATACAGCGGCTGTACTGTAACAAATTAGTCACCTCACATGCAACATTTTTAAGCATAAATTTTCAAAAAAGCTCATTATAGTCATAAGGTGTATTATTATAAATTGCTGGGTAAATCAAATCAGAAATAATTCTGTAATCTTTTTTGCCATCGTGATTTTAATCTCCCGAGGTTATCGTTCCGCAAAATAATGTGATGTTTTGCTATTAAATCGACTCTTTACCAAAATTCATAAAGTTCCATGGGTTAACCTCGAGCATTTCACCTGCTTACTTCGGTAATGAATTATTGCATTGCTATACTCACATGTACATATAACATGCTTTCAACTTTATTTGAAACAGAATTCCTGTAAGACTTAACTACTTTGTTGTTGTTCCTTTGGCATTGATTTATGTTTCATGTCTAGTTTTGCCAGAGGAGTGCATAAAAATTCAATGTTTTCTCTTACTTTACGAATAAATGTGTAATGTTATTTTACATTAATTTGTAAGAGACATACTGATCTTTCAAAAATTATTCAAAAAGGTTTTGTCAAGTTGGCAGTGTGCTGAGAAGCGTCGCTCAGATCAGTCGCAAAGATCTGCCGCCGTGATTATTAAAACCCATGTAAGTAGACAAGTATAAATTCGATTTGATTTTACACTTAAAAAGTTAAATGTAAGGAAGTGTTTCAGTGTAATAAAATGGAAATTTAACAGAAAATAACTTAAAACTATTTTAGAGATCTTAGATTTCCATTAGCAATATAATTTTCTACTTAAACGGAATTTTTGCTGGTATCGCCTATAAATGGCAAATTTGACTACTTGCTTTTCCGTTCACAAAAAAATTGACTTCTTTGATTTTGTTGGTAATTATTTTAATTTATTAAAAAAAGGTTCAACCTAGTGGGTCAAATTTCGTCATTTCATGAAAATGTCATTCCCAGTTCATTGGGTTCCAATGACAACGTAAGAATACCAATTTAAAAAATATACCGCTTGTAAAATTCAATTCCTGAGTGCAATGAAATTGAGCAAGAATGGCTAAAATATCTAGTAATGTTTCTCATTTTTAATGTTGTACTGCATATATTTTTTTGATAGGAAATCTATCTGCAGAACCATCTTCATTCGTGCCCTTGGGAATGAAAAACTAAAAGTAAGGAGTAAGCTGAGATGGATTTTACGAAATTTATTCGGTTGAACCTTTTGGTTTATAGAAAATATAATAATATTTATTTAAGATGAGTGTACCAATTTTCAGTTCACCTCCAAACGACACGAAAAATTTGCAGTAGAACTTCAAGTGAGAATGAACTTATTTATAAAACAGGCTAACATGAAGGATAAGTTTCAGGATCAGTCGCTGGTGATTGATTATCTATTATATTGAAATATTTAAACCAATTCTGATAAATCTTCAAATCCGGAGCTCATCATCCGAAAGAAAAACTGAATCATTCCACGTGACCAATTATTGATTTGTCGATATAAAAGATTGACCGACGAAATTCGTTGGATGAATTGTGTTTACATTTTTACGGCTGATGAGCTCCAACTTTTAAGAATTTTCGTGCTTGATTTGATTATTTTCAGTATATCGGAGTTTAAATAAGTTCAAATTTGAATTTGAAGGAAGATTTTGCCAAATGATTTGTCGGTTTTTATTAAATTGGAGTATGATTATATATGGTATGCAATAATGTGTTTACTTATGATTAAGTTAAAAGAATTATCACATTTACACAATCAAGATTAGGTAAAAATGTACTTGCCCAATCGTGAACCACTTTTCAGAACAATCACCTGAACAAATGCCATATTTAATTCATGGTGACATATTTAAAAAAAACACGGTAATGATTCTTTAGTGTAGTATAACTGGATGGCAAAAAATATGCGTAAACCAATTTATAAAGAACGCTTAAATGTATGCATTTTTATTCAAATTGTGGTTAAAAAAGATTTAGAACTACTTTAACATGATCAAACAGAACATGATAATGCACATGTTAAGTTGTTATTATGTTTCTTGTGTTAAAATAATTAATATTAGGTTCATTGAACAGATTACGTTTATTTGCGAATCTGTTCCTATTACTAGCATACATTGATAGATAATATATTTGTGGATTAAAACCAAAACAGAGACGATTTTTTCCAGGGGTACAGGCAACCAATGCATTAACGAATTGGCCTATTTATTTGGCTTTATTATCATGTTGGTCAGTACGGCGTGAGTACACGCATTCTGTGCGTACATCTGCATCCAACACCAAGAAGATGAATGCCATTGACATTATTTTATTTTAAGTAAAAGAAAATGTGTGATTATTTAATTTGTGTTGAAGTTGAAAATTCATTATTTTTAAATAGAACATGAAATACATTTTCTGCATGCAATGTAGCATGTAGTTAAGCAGGATTTTTTTTGTGGAAAAGTAATGAATTTGACACGCAATATGTTATAATGTGGTAAAACTAATTCACCTATATTATGCAGAAAATAGTTAATCTTATATAAAAACAATGGTTTTGCCCGTAATGAGTGGACACAAATTGTAAAATATCCGAAAAACACAAAAGCGATTTAATTAATAAGATTGGCTTTTTATAATGAGTAATTATAAGCAAATTTCCGAGCTTTGTTTGTCAAATGTGACTTTTTTGTTATGAATAAATATCCTTATCCTAATAAATTATCTTGTTTCACAAAAAATCACAAAATAATTGAGAAGACATAAAATGTCGCTTATGTTTAACTGCTAATTACAAAATTAAGTATTTTCAACCAAAACATTCTTGCATAATAATTTACATATGATATTCATTCAAAAAACCAAGATTTTCACACAATAGTAGTCCACGCTTTTGTGAGATAGTTGGAATAACTATAAGGGCATTTGAACGAAACACAATGTAAAAATCATTAACGAGTGTAAGTTATTAAAGTTTTATATCCCTTTATCTAATTATATAGTTTTTCTCGAATGTTATGGCAAAAATGCTGAATTGTATCGAAATTAAGAATGCCGTGAATAAATAAATTCGACTAGTCTTATAATTTTACACAATGATATTACATTGAATAATTCCAAGAAACTTCTAAAAAATTTCTTGCATATTTTATGTCTAAAATGTTTTTATCGCACCTTAACTTCCCAAACAATAATTTAACCATTTAAAAGATTTGTGTGCTTATGAAATTAGAATAATTGAAGTTTCACCGTTTTTTAATGTTAAATTTAATCACACCCACCATTTATATTGGGAATATAATGCAACAATTTTTTCTGTGAAAAACCATTAAATCTTTTTATTTTCATACTTCATGTTTCTTGGCATAGCAACCATTCTGGTTTTACTTTGTTTCTTCTCTTTCATTCACTTCCACAAGTAAGATTTTTGGGAACGTCCACTCTATAAGTTTGAACCAGTTACTCCTGTGAATAGAATTGTATGCCATTGTCTAACTTGCTAATACTCTTTTAAGTGTTTACATTATACTTTATGAAATCTAGGGACAGCACCGCAAATACACACATCAGAATGACCTCCGTAAACAATACTGATTTCACAAAACCTACTTGTTTACTTTGCTAGCTCGAGGCAATAAAAAATAAGCTGACTGAAAGAAAATAACACAACTCCTCTACTTTTGTTATTGTTACCACGACTGCCTTTCTCGTTTTTTGTGATCTATTTGCTACTTTGCAAATACACCTTGTTGGTTTTTGCTCAATTAAATACGTAAGTAAACACAAGTTGCAAACAAAATTCTTTTCTCATCCCCTTGCAGTGATCCCTGGAAAAATCCCTGATCAAAATTGGGACTGTTCGCTGTTCCGGTTTTAAATAATAATGATCAGGTTCAGGTTTACTTCTGACACAATTGCTATATAAATATAAAAAATATATATTTATATTGCCATTGAAATAGTGTTTTATGTGAGTTATAATTGAAAAAAATATTGATTATGACTTAACCCAGTTGGTGTAACTAATTCACCTTTTGAACCAAAACTACGGCAACAGAATATTGTCAAGTTGGCAGCAGCAAAGCATTTTGTGTCGTTCTTTTTTCGTAAAAAATTTCAACCATAATTATAATAAAAACCAAATTAACTTATCAGTCAGTGAAAATGATTTTCTCAAGTGGAATGTGATAATGAGTGACTGTGTGCTGTTTTTCACAAATTCAAGTCGTTTTGGTTATTTTAAATTCAATATGTGGAGGATTCCTGCTGATTGTAGAACAATTACGTAATTATTGTGGAAAAAATAAATTAAATGAGTATTTTTTCACTTGGTAATAATTAAATTCTATTCTAAAATTAATAAGTCTTTATATTTTAGTTTTACTGAAATTTAAAATCGATTGTTTTTAAAAAGTTTCCGTTTCCAAATCTGGTCGAGTCCTATAAATTAAAGCCAATTCATTCCGCAAGCTACGCTGACGGCTACTTCCTTGCTAATTGACCTAATTAAAATGACTGTTGTAAGCTGCCCCTTTTTTAAAACTTTTCTCAAAATGGATAAATGTATATGTTAAATGTTAACACCAGATATGTAACGTTTTAGGTGATGAACGATTTCAATATTGGATAAGTGATATCGGAACACTACATGAACATTCCATTACTATGGTTACATGTCACAATTTGTACTTCTGTCACAGTGACAAAGTTCGCTGTCACAGCTTGGGACAACTGTAGCCACCAACACATTATTTTGTTTTCTAATGAAATTTACTTGTTCTAATTTTTTTAATTTTAGGATCGCTTTTTATTCATGTAATAAATTTGAGTGTACATAAATCAACAAATGGCCTATTTGATAGGGCTTACAAAAGAAAGTAAAATTTGTTTATACGATTTTACATTTTTTTAATTAATGGGTCATAACACATATACAATAGAATTAAAATACATGTGTACATCTATTATTCATTTCTTCATTACAGTAGTACTATTCCTTGGCGCATACGTATTACTAGCGAACACTACAGTTAATAAAGAAATACATAGAATTGACAAAATTACGTATTCATCCGTTATAATAAAACAATTTCTCAAATACATTGAAATTAATTAATTGTAAGCTTGACTGTTAATATAATGATCTAATTTGTGGTTTTGTGAGAAATATTTTCTATAATAATTTTTAAAAAACAAATAAAGACAATTCAACCAATAAATTGAGGTTCTACATAATACAACTTTAAAACTTTACAAGTATTACCTATACTTTCATACTACATTGTTTTATAAAACAAATTAATACCGCTAAAACGTTTTTTTAAGTTACGCCAAAAACATAAGATAATAAAAAACCTAATCCAGCGAATGTTGAGATTATTTGTTAATATTCAATATGAAATGAAAACTTTTTTTATTACTTTCTTCTTTAATAAACAAATTATTCACATAATTTAACATGTTTAGTTGAAAACGCATCATAAATACATTTTTGTAATTTGAGATGCACCAGATGGTTTTTCGTTAATTCCACTATTCAGTACTTGTCTATTTTACCTTCTTGTACTGTTTGATCACTTGCATCATTACAAACTGGTGAGACATATGTTAGCCACGTATCTCTTTCATTGCCAAATTACATTTTCCCCTAAATAGTTTTTCAACAAGGCCAACAAAAGGCTCCACTCAGCATGTGTACACTCTCCAATAACAAAAAATCTTTCAACAAATTGGTCTACGATCACCCATTTCACCAACCGTTGCGTTCGAAAACATGACACAATGTGTTCCGGTCTACAGCATGCTTATTTTTTTAAATCCCATCTGCTTGATTTTACCATATTTTCTTGTAAAAAATATTTCCATGACGGTCCTTCAAGTTGTCAACTTTTAGCATAATAGGTTTTTTATTCAATTTTGAGTAACATCCATCTGCTCGTCATCAGAAATGCATATTTTTATATTAACAAGCCGCGACTTTCGTTGGGTTTGCAGTATAGCAGCGAGAGTCACACCGACAACAAATTTCCATTTTATAGCTTAAACCTTTCACATTTTTTCAAAATTATGGATTATTTCACTCTCAATGGATTTCAGTGTGAAAGTAAGTTAAATAATCTTGTTATAAAATATTTTTATTTCAATTAAGCTACAGTGTTTGGAAAAAAATTACACAGGCGCAGAGTTTTTAATGTCGAATAAAATGCAAGTTTTTTTAAAAAGAATTAATATTTTGAAAAATTTAGAACATCAAATGAATTTCGAAAGAAAAGATTTTAAAGTAAGGCTTTCGTTTTATTATTTTCCCCCAGAAGTAAGATAAAATACAGAAGTGAATTTCAAACTACGTTTATTTTTAACAGGGTATCACCGAAACATTTCTGGTTAGTGATATAATTCATTATTCTTCATTCCAAATAGTTTTTAGTTCAAATATTACGTTTCTTTGGCGGTCTATCAAAAAATTCACAGAAATATTTGGCATTGTTGTAAGTAGTTTGTAGAGATTTCGACTATAATGGATTGAAAATCATTTATTTTTTTGATTTCGATTGTGCCCGAAGTCTTGGTTTTCAAGCAGACTCTCAGATTAGCAGCATGGACAATTGACTGGATTTCCGTGCCTATGTTTTCACTACAATTTCACTTCAATGAAAGGACGGACATACGTAAATAAAGATTTAAATAAAACAACGATACAAACAAAATGTGTATAAAGTATATTAACTTATGGTCAGGTGAAAAAACTTGATTTCAGACAAAAGCTACTTCAGTTTTCTTTGGTTAAGTTACTAGCCCATTTAAAGCATATTGAATGAATTAAAATTGAAAATGTAATACGAAAAATCATATTATTTTATCTTTTATGTAATTTTACAATATCGAAACAGGATTTGGTATAAATGTATTGCAAGAAAACCTTTAAATCATAAATTTGGTTAGTTTGTGGGTAATACTGGTTAAAAAAATGGTTCTCTGGAATAAGTACCCTTTCACTGAAATGAAGGAAACGTTAACTTTTTTAAAATCTCTTTGTCATTCGTTTGCAGTAGAATTTTCGCAATTTGACCAATTTGTGACTAACACTGGGAAGTTTTAGTGATCTTTAAAAGAAATATTCAGAAACTAGGCTAAAAACCGCATCTACGCTATTTTCATAATAGGGTAGTGGTGTAGAACTTATTACTTAAGTAATTTAACAGAGTATTTTAGATCAAATAAATAGTAGCTACATGGGTTCATTTATAATTCGTTCATTCGTTAAACATGACATGGATTTCGTGCGAATGTGGAACTGCATAATTTGTTCTTAATTAAAGTTCGATCACATCAAAATGTTCCATGTTGAGAACAATGATACTTACTTTCTGTTATCTAAACATTTCGTAGCTTATTTTAAAACGATGTGAAAATTTAATTTTTAGAGGCATGTACTCTTCTTCAGTTGAAAAGTGTACATACCAATGTAAGTTCTAGCAAAAAACGTAGGGATTAAAATGTACTGATCTCTTGAAATATTAGTAAACCACAACAATTTACCGATGATTTCATGTGCGAAAGCATCAGGAATAAAAGGCTCACTGTTTAAATTCATTTTTCGTTCTCATGAGTTGTATTTATCAGCATAAGGTAAATGCTGCAAATATTATCAAAAACTTTGCAAAGAATTAATATTAACATAATAGCTATAATTGTCAGGACTGAAATAAATATATGTGATGGCTAAACTAATGTATTTTTTATCAAAATTAATGCAATAAGAAAATATTTGTCGATTGACAGTTTAAATGAGTTAATGTTTTTGACGTTTCATAACGAAAGTGAAAACAGCCAGGACATTTATCTTTATATTCATAACGTTAACTCATCATTTGTTTTTATTTTGCTTGTTTTTATGTCTAAAAATACCTCTGACAGGAAAGATTGGAAATCCAATCAGAATTTTTTTTTTGCAAGTGTTTAATAGATTGGCATAAATATACCATTACATTGCTGTTTTTTAAATAGCTCAAAAAGATAAAAAATTAGTCTGATTAGATTTTTAGCCACATGAAATAATTAATCGTAAAATATTTCATATTGCCATGACATTGCGTTTAAAGGTTGAGTTTTTCAGCATTTCATCAAAGTAGAATGAAGCTCAGAAGAAGCATACAAACTAGTGAATGTAATGTCGTAATTATTAAACCCTCAAATAATCAGTAAAAATGTAATAATTTTCCAGTTTTGGACTATTATGACGATCTTGCAATTTTCCAGGCAGTCAAAGAGCACTTTCCAAGTATTTTAGTTTAAATAATTTCAATTCTATTATTATTACTGCAGTTTAATTGAAACAACTAGCTATTTTTATGCTAAGGGTAGGAAACGCAATAATTGTACGAGCTGTTTCTGATTTATTACCGTAAACTTTTAACATGGTAAAGTCTCGATGGAATCAGTAAACGAAATATTTTTGAAGATTTATGTTTTACCATGTATGCAAAATAAAATCAATAATTATATTTTTTGGTTTTCAAGCTCACGTAGGATACTAATATGTTTACATTTAAAGTAGTTTATGAGACAGGTCAAGTACTACGAATCCGATTTGAGTTTAATGTAACAAAATATTGTGGTGTATGGTATTTTCAGCAAAATACTGCTCGGAAAAAGTCAAATTCAGGAAATTATCGTAAAAATTGCACAATGTTTCATTAACAGGGTAAAATGCGTGGTATTTGTGGTAAAATTATATCTTAGATAATATGATGGTTAAAGAGTTTATTTTTTTAAATGTAAAACTTAATTGAAGTAATAAACAAACATTATTTTTACAGTATAAAATTAACCGTTGTTGAAACATTATTATTTTATTCTTGCACAACTTTTAAGTTCATAGTGCCACAAAAACTTACAAACACTTATTTATCATAAATAATAAATAAATATACGCGAAATAAAATTATTTAAGTTCAAATGTGACTTTCTTGCAAAAAACTAGTCATGTGTTTGTGTCATGCGTACGTCCACCCATAAATTAAGATTAAACCTTTTTAAGTTACATAAGTATTATAATTTCAATGAAGAATTGAAAAAAGTGATGAATAGAAATTGTCTCTGGCGATCTGCCTTACTATGTTCTCGAGTTCTTAGAACGTCGAATTGTCATTCGGGATTGTCATAAACATTAATAAATAATCTTGTATAAAAAACCGATTTTTCACATAGGTGCATATTAATATCAAATAGACTAAATATGGTTTTTGCATGATCAATATAGCCTTTTTAGTCAACATTCATATTCACTCTTATGTGAAAAAAGTATCCAAAGCAAACTCTTCTGCGTCTTTTACACTGACCAAATGTAGCATGGACAAAGGGTACGCAATGTGTAAAGCAGCAATTTTTAATGAAAAAATAGGTTGAAATTTAAAAACGTATGCGTCATTAATTTTTTGGGTATTTGAAAAGGTTCTTTATGAAATAAAATGTTCTATTTTTGGTATCCAAAGCCTTTCAGTCAGTTTTGTGATCCGCAGAGTGAATCGCAATTGTGTGCAAAACATCTAACACTGACCACCGTTTAGTTTCCATGGTACAATTTTTAGATGATTTTTTTTGAAAATTTCACAGGATTCGGAATAATTAAGATACCATTGACATTGATTCTTCCGAAATTTGTAATGAAAATACATAAATAAATTTCGCAAATTATTAAATATTTCTTTATGAAACACTCATGAAATTCAAGTATCCAAAAAGTATATAGAAACTACACCATTTGTTTTCTAATACACTCATCATTTGTTCTGCACATGTCAACAGTTGACTTTTGTTTTTCTTGCATGATTACTACTTCACAATATGCAATAGGCTGGAACATTGATGTTCTAGAATAATTTTGGCGTGGAATACTGTTGCATAATATGGCAAGCAGAAAAATTTTGTTTTAGAATTTCCATTAATCATCTGGTAATTATAACAACTGTATTGCTCAATTTTTTATTTGCTGCACATGACACATCTGCCACTTTTGAACTTAGTCAGAATGGTAAAAAGTTGCTTACTTTATGCTATATCATATTAAATGATATTGTTCCAAATGGATAGATTTAGCTGGGCTGGGCTGTGTAACAACTGCCCATTTTCATGTTTTCGTGTAATTTGATACTAATAAAATGTGCTCATCTGTAGTCTTTGCTAAATACACTAGATTTTATCATCAGAATGATCTTTTCGATTTCAGGACAAACGAACTTTTATTTAGTGTTCAGTAATTCATCAAAAGTCTTACCGAAAACATGTATTTGTCTGGTAAGACAAACGTAATTCTGTTGATTTCATTTAGATTTTACAAACAGGTAAACTTGAAAATGAACAACTTGTTAAAAATTATTGCAAAATTTGTACTGTCGAACTTTATCACCCGTTAAAAGTCTAACAAGTAGGCTTCCCCAATCACTACACGCCAAATTGATTGAAAAATACATTTTCTGACACAGTTTTTGATTCTGAATAAGATGGCAATAATCATTTTCCCGAATGGGCAGGTTTGCCAGAGTTGCCATTTAGGCTAATGCTTAAGAACGCACGCTTGAGGGCCTGCGGGGGCGGCCGCCCGCTTGCATTCTTAAGCATTATCGTAAATGGTAACTCCGCCATACCTGCCCATTCGGGAAAATGATTATTGCCATCTTATTCAGAATCAATAACTGTGTCAGAAAATGTATTTTTCAATCAATTTGGCGTGTAGTGATTGGGGAAGCCTACTTGTAAGCATAAATTACGATCAGAAGTTTAGCACTTCAACTAATAGTAAATAAATAACACACATACTACATCATAATGAATATTGAATATCATGAATTTCTTTTGTTACAACTAAATAAGCTTGGTTTACTGTTTACAAATACAAATGAGTGAGTTGTTTTAATTTTTATTGGAGTAATCTTTTTTTAAAGAGTGGTTTATTAATCACTCGTCTTGTTTGATTTAAATGAATAAAAAAGTATGTCAAATGTTACGTCTGTCGTGCTGGCTTTAAGTTTACACTTTTAAACAAGATGGGCCCAAACTGAATTAAGACATTTTATTTATTAAACATTTAGTCATTTGGACTCGATCACGATTGTATCGAATCTGACTTGCGTCAGCTTTTAACTTGAATCTTTCAGTGGTCTAAGTGACAGCTTAATCGTGTAAATGATATATGTTATCACAAAAAGTTAAAATAATTATTAAGTCCAATATTGAAATAAAAAGGCTGCATTAATCGAAATAAGGCCATCGCTGAAAACAATTTAGGCTAAAATAGCGAAAATCCAAAATAAGATGTCATTTTGTAGAATTTCATTAATAATTTATTTCAAACTGAAGATTTTGTTTTGTCATTATACAACAAAAAATAAAATTCAATTAATCCTTCCAATAAAACACGGCACAGTAAAGCGATCGCTGGCAAAATTCAAATGCACTTGAACCAAATAGTTTACATACTAACACAGCAATTCGAATGTTTACTGATTATACTTTCAAGTTTCAACAGTTGACTTAATTTTTCAGCTTTAATAACATTGAAACGACTTTAACAACGTTTATATTCACCTATCTATCGACAATGTATGTTAAGGAAAGGCTTCAGCCTGTAACCTTTCAATCCTCTTAAGCAGTAGGATTACCAGATTACTTGAAAAAAATTCAAACCAGTAAAGAGTCTCAAATCATAATGATGCTTGTGTTTTAATAAAATACATCCCATGACAAAGAATGAGCAACAATTAATATATCATTAAATAACCTCAAATTGCATGACTACTCAAGGTATTGGGTACTAGTATTGGGAAGCTTAAAGTTTCCAATTATTTCAGAGACCGTTCCCAACTATATTTCATAAATCCTTTAAATCATATTTATTCTGCTGATAATCAAGTTTTTTCGGTGCCTTGATTGAAAAACTCAGTTTACTGATTATTTAATCTTTTTATCTCTCCGTGATATTTACCATTTCATTTCCACTCACAATGGAATGACTAAAGGTAATTTTCTCGAATTGCTTTCATTCGAATTCAAAATTACCATACTTTGCCATGCTTAACTTTGAAAAATGTTGATTTCGTAATTTATAAACATCCATTAATAATTTAATAAGCATGAATAACTACAGCTGGTAACATATTCGAAAGCAATCGTACAAAATACCCTTCTGATGGTCCATTGTCGGGGTATTTTTTTGTATTCGGATTTATTTTCAATGACCTGCTCTTTGGTAATCCCCGAAAGTATTATGAATACTTTTATTATGTCCACCTCTAATTTGACGTGTTTTGCTGATACTGGATTGGGTATATAAACCAGTGCAATTCGTTATATGTAGAAATAACCGCAAATAATGTTGATTTTTCGACTTTCAAGATTGGGTTTAAAACGTTACATAAAATAAGCTCAAGTAAATTTACTTTAACAAAATAAATATAATGTGTCAAAAATACTTTTTAATACTTTTTCAGCTTGCTGGGCTAGGTAAACTATCACATTTTTAGAATTTCCGAGTCTATATACATTTACAATTTAAATATAATTTTTTAGTTTACGGAGACGTCATTCTGGACTATGCAGCGAAAAGTTTTGAAGAATTTCCAGCCTGGGTACAAGAAAATATCGATGATCGTCTAACCATCGAATCATCTTGGGGGACTGGTCAATATGGACCGTTTATAGATCATTTCATTTCACTAAGGTACAAAGTGCACTCTTTGAGTTCATGTTTTGTTTTTAAGAAGTTCTTTTAAATTCAATTTTACCACTTAATCCTGTTTTAGCAATGTAACAGCTAACGGAATGAAGAGTATTCGTGTAGTAGAAGATCCTTCAATTTTTTGGTCATCATCAAGTGAATACCCTTAACCATAAATTTAACCGTTTTTGTACACTTGGAATTATCAGGAAATTTTAATGTGACTTGGGGTCTGTTCCCCGGTGAAGACGATTCCGACATAAATTATCTTACAACCTTGGGAAATTGGACCGCCGAATGTTCCACAGTAGTAACACAATCCTATCAAATTGGATTGGCCTTTAAAAAAGACGGCTCGGCAAATCCGTTATCATATGGTACATCTTTACGTTCCCAAGAAAGACCACACCAATCCTTTTCCAATATTTACCATGACGACATTTTTGAGGATCATTTGAATATGTGGTACTATGAAATGGTAAAAGAAAGCTTTGACAGAGGTTTACTGGCCGCAATGGAAACAAGCCCATTCTCTCGTCTTTCATTTATGACAGAAATTCTTCTACCATTCCTTGAAAAAACATTCGCAGTACGTTTAAATACTACCAAATTTATGAATAAACACATATTTAAGGTTTAAAATTAAAACATGCACCTTTTTGTTTACAGAATATCAACTACTTTGACATTATAGGGATCCACTCATTCCAAATGACATAATAAAATTTTAATCTTGAGAACAATGTTCCCCAAAAATAAAGTGATTTCAAAAATGTACCATGTCAATAAAAGTTCTACATTAAACCAAAGTCAAAAATTATTATATAAGTCTGATAAAGCCTGCAGTACTTTTAAAAAAAATTCAAGTTCGAGCGGAATTTAATAAACAAGGTTTCCAATATGAAACAAGGTTACAGTTTTTCATCAATTAGGACTTACCTAATCATTACTTTCCACATATTTTAAGGCATACACACACAAAAGACCCTTTTACACTTTAAACTAGCGAAGAAGGTAGCCGCTAATCACCGTTGTTGTTGACTAAATCACATATATCATTAGCGACGTTCAGTTGATTCGGATATGCCAAAAAGCTTTTAATTACATAATCATGTGTCCAAGTTGTTCAAAACAAACATTAAAACAATTGAAGAAATCCTCGGCATGGTCAAAAAGAAATTTCTGTCCTGGATAGTTTGTAAATTTTTTGAAGTGGGAAGTGGGTCTGAATTTTAATTTATTTAAGTATAAAACTCTATACATGTAATCTATGTAAGACAAGGTATTTTTAAATGAATATCGGATTTCTTGATTGACTTTGGTTTATTGATCGTGGTGATCAATAAACACGGCTGATTTTTATCGAATTATTTATTTCCACGAAGCAAATGATAACATATAGCAACGAATAAAACATTTCGAGTGTTTACTGATAGTACTGACGGATTTTACATAAAGTTGACAATTACCTGTCAAAGTGTTTCATTGAAATGATAACCTTTAATTCTATCCAATTTATATCTAAACATCAGGACTATTGGACGAATCTGAGGTTGGACTAACTACAAACATGTTCTCATTACATTGTCTAGTTGAAGAGAGCTTAATTCTTTGGTATGAGTAAGAAACAGCCAAACATTAACAATTAAAAGATTTTCGTACAGGAAATTTACCTTAAATTGTACCACCAAAGAACGCAAAATTTTAACCAAATTTAATAAATTATTAGTCCATATTTGTTACTAACAAGCACATTTTTGCGGTGCCTCGATTTAAAGCTTACAATGGAACTTACTGAACGCATGAGCGAAATTTAACTTGAAATTTATACGTAGTGGTGAAGTTTTTTATGCTGATTCTAATGGTGTTTGTTATTTTCCCGAATGCGCAGATTTGTAATTATCAGCTGCGTTTGTTTACCCGAGCACTTGAGCGCGCCCGTTGTATTTTGCATAAACAGCTAGCGTCGTACCGGCGACTAGCTCTCCGTTGAATGCTTGCTGCTTTTCTCCTTTACAACTAACGTAAAATTGTGCGCTCGCGCTCCACAAAAACACAGCTAATAATTACAGATATGCGCATTCGGGAAAATAACAAACACCATTAGAGTCAGCATAAAAAACTACACCACTACGTATAAATTTCAAGTTAAATTTCGCTCATGCGTTCAGTAAGTTCCATTGTTAGTATACTATTTAGCTTATCTTATCTAGATACTTTCCCAAATAACTTTTAGCTTAAGATAGAAGATGTGGAAAGTGTTGATTTTTTTAGTCAATTAACCGTAAAATATTATTTGTAACTTTGCATTATGAAATTATGACTATAAAGCAATTAAATGGTTTAAATATATTTATAATTTAATATATATATGTAATCATAAATGAGTATTTGGTCATTATATTAATTGATTTGTATGTTGTTTTTTTAATCCCCATTTTAGCCGAGCTCTCTATCCCAAAAAATCATCAATTATCATAGACTACATTGCTTTAAGTCTCGCTTGAAAATGGACAGTGCGAGAAGGTTGGCGGATGAAAGGAAGGATGATGCAAAGAAGGAGTCCCTGCACAAAAAACTGATCCCCGTGTTTTTGGAGAAATTTTGCCTCCGGCGGTAACCACATTCCACTGGCACATGTTAAATATCAATGATAATGCAACAAAATTGTAATTTGTAATTTATTTAAATTTAAAAATGAATATTTTTTTTGTTTCATAAGATTTGGGAACGAGTCGCTGATAAGGTGCTTGAAAATACCTCTAAAGACTATTCCAATCTTGTAAACTCATCATGGTACTTCCCAGATTTGAGGCGTCTCAAAGGACCACTGCCCTCTTCGAACAAGTGCTTCCACTTGTCGCAACCTCAGTCTGGAAGAAAGCTAGCCTGGAAGGTTTTCCAGTGAAAGCTGTGGTCAACTGTCGGTTAGTCTGCAAAAAGTGGAACTCTGCAGTTCAAAAGGTTGTTCCAGACAAATTCGCTATTTCTAGCAAATCACTTTTTGGAAGAAGATACTCCTACTCTAAGAAACTTGCAGAGATTGGTAGAAAGTTTCATGCAATATTAGAAGACTGCCGGATTCGAGATGAATATACATCTGAAAGAACAATAGAAGATATAAACTCAATTTACAAGTTTCTCGACCATTTTCGCCAATCCCATGGTCCAAACTACCAATCCAAAGGAAGAAACCCGTTTTTCTGCAGAAAAATAGAATTGGACGTGAACGAGGAAATATGGCCCATTGACCCGCCAGTTCAGTACTACCAACGCTATATCCAAGCAATCAATGAACTGCTGTCCAATATCGGCAATCACGTGGACATCTTCAAAGTGGGCTCTGACCAACTCCCCTTTTCGAAGGAAGCCTTGCCCTTGCTACCCAAATGGCTGTCAATGCCGCCGAACCTCCTACGATTCTATTTTATTGACGATGGATGTAAGACTGGAGAAATTGAAGATGTTTACGATTTTGAATATGTAAATGGTGGGGTTTGGGAAAACTTCATAGAATCCAGACACGATTTACCGAAGCTGAAGATTCAGTATTTGTGAATTGGATTTTAGGGGGCCAAACTTAAAAAATATATACGAATTCTTGAACTTGTACTTTATGTTAAGGCTATACAGTTAAAGACCAGTAGCGTATTTACGCTACCTTAAGGATACGTAATAATGTAGGATGGTTGATGATGAGCATGTTTTAATGGCAGCTATTAAAATAAATAATATATTGGTATTACATACGAATAAGTTAAACTCTAATTAAATTTTATTCGTGTTTTTTCAATTACAATTAATGTTTCCAGGAAACAAAATTCCGGAATAGTTTATATTTTGTACAAAATGAATGAATACTGTTCATTTTAATGATTTTCAAAATCGTTATAACTTTAAATTTTTATTCCACATTGGAGCCATATTTTTTATCCAAAATATGTCGTACCGTAAGGCTAGTAATACTTAACTATGAGTTTTAATATGCTTGCTCAAGTTACTTGAATTGGAAAAAGCAGTACGGCAAATTTTGCATTGAAATGGCTTGTCACCTGTATGAACTCTTGTGTGCGTTCCTAGCTCAGCTTTGCTGTTAAATTTCTTGTCACATAGTTTGCAACTGTATTCCTTGATCCCATCATGAACTGCTTTTATATGGCGTTGCAAGACTCGTCGCCAAGCAAATGACTTCTTG
>JAQFXM010002068.1:0-27067 GCA_034693345.1 Entomobrya multifasciata
ACATCCCACCTTTATTTCATGCTTTTCAGTCCAGGTTGGTTGTTCAATGTGATGTCAAACTTGTTGGCTTGAATATTATTTTTCTTTACAGTCAACACAGTAGTAACTAGTAACATTATAAAGGAAGACGTACATACAAAATGTAATTCTTATTTTTCGAATGGAATTTTCCAACTCTTCTTTCTGTCCTGACTTTTCAGCCATCTGGAATAAAGCTACCACCTTTTTGCACAAATACAGTTACCTTTTTTCCTACATCCTGTCTTTGTTCTATCCAGCTTATATAAAGATAGAAAATGTGAAATGTGTAGATAGGTCATTTTGTTGTATACCTTCAACATTGTAATGCTCTCAAATAGAAAATATACACGCTTAAGTTTTCCCAAATAATACGATTTTTATTCCATCTGAAGAAAATGAAATTTTCCCTATGACTAATATCCATGTTTTTCACCACCAACATCAACATCAACCCCATTCCTACTTTCTAGTAATATCATTTTCTCTGGAAAGTACAGTGTATTTACAGCATTGAATGAAAATGAGAAAAAGGATAATGTACTAAGACTCAGAAAACAGCATTACTTACTATTATGTGGATGCTGTTAAGAATAAAATAAATGAAATACGAATGAAGGTTCTAGCTTTTAGTAGTAAAAGCTTAAATATGGCATAAGAAGAGGAAAAAAATACTCGCATCAATGATTTGTGTAGGATTAGTAGTTACCCAACAGAACAGCTCGAGCTCTCTTCGTTGGATTTAATTTAGAGCTGGGAAAAGAGGAATGAAATATAATATTAACTGAAATGAAAGAGTGTCAAATAAAGTACGGTCCAGTTCAAAGAATTTTTTTTAGCTTAACATGAGAATTATTACTTTTTCTCTCATATATACATGTTTACTATAATAAACGAACTATAATAATGTGATAAGCTGCTCATCAAGAAGTATTCAAAGAGTTGATATTGCTAGACATGTTGGTATAATTTAGAGTAGAGACCTAGGGATTTCTTATACTTGTGATTGAAGGCAAGTGTCCGTAGAGAGAGGATGCTATTTATGTAACTGGGGGGTAACCTGATGAAAGGGATTTCTACGAATTAGGATCATAGAAATAAAGTATATTGCGTTTGGTTGGGTAATCAAATATCCTGCAGAAACTCTTTTCTCATGTGATGTCGTATGTGCACTCACTTTTGCTATTATGGGACAAGGCAGGCAGGGTTGAAACGAAAACTTTTTTTCTGTGGATCACACAAGACTTTTTTCTGTCTTTCCTGCTTTTTATCCATCCAACAAGTAAGTGTGTAGCAGTGTTTGCCTATGGTTAGGCTTGAGTTATTTTGGGCCAAGTTTGTTTGGGGTAATGTTGTGCCGGCGATGATGCTTCGTAAATTTACAAGAGGGAAAGAGTGTAGTACTTCTGTGCTTGTTTGTCCCAAAATACTGAGCTAAGTTAAACAGAAGAAAGTATGTACGTAGTTTCTTGGTTGTGTTTACACATGACAATTACAAATATTCTCAAAGGGTAAAGGTGGACATATTTTTCTGGTGTTGACAAGTTTCAGGAAAAGCTAAGAAATTCTCAAGGCTTTTTCTTCTTTCCCTTTTCATTTTTTCTTCAACGAAAAAACTTCTATCTAAAGCCTCTTTACACCATCGAGAGGGTTTTTACTGGGTTAGGTATAAAATTCTCTCCTTTTTATTTTATACTTTGCTTTCTTTCTTCTTCGTCATGTCATCTGGTCGGTCACCGATAATACTCTGGTGAATCGAGTGAGAGCCTTGTAGTATTTTGTACACAACAACGAGAAGAAGAAAAGAGAAAATAGGCAAGAGTAACTGTTTTAGGAAACAGAGAAGAAAAGAAAGTGGTGGGAAAAGTACTTTCAACCATTCAATCAAGAAATCTCTCAGTCACCAAAAACACTCGGTAAAGCCAATATTGGCTTTCTCCTACCATCATCCACCCACCACCACTATCTTCTATAAAACCAAACAGGGTAATACTTTCAGTATGCCTCATCGAATTTTGAACTCCAAAAGGTATGTCTCGACATGACTCTCTTAACTCCAGTGAGCTGTACAAACACACACGGCTCATAGTAGTGTGCCAATGAAACACAGAAAACAACACGTTTCTTGATGGTGATGATGAGAATGATGGTTTGTACATTTTCACCAGGTCTACTTGATTCAATGTGAGCACAATATCGTATTTTCTTTCGATTCTTTCAGTTCATTCCCCTTGTCATTTGACTATTTACTTATTTCTTGTGTTGGTGTCTCTATGTCTCAAAATTCATGTTGCCAACTTTCAGGGTTCCACTTGAAGTACCCGTTGTTTCCCTATTGTCCAATGAGTAGAAAACGGATGACAATACACATATTTGGCAACTTTCTAACAATGAAGATACATGAAGAGAAATGCACTTACACATACTACGCACCAGCATACAATGCGGCTACTGGACAAAATATAGTTAAACATCTAATATCATATAATGCTTCATTATATGTATTTAATGAAATTCTTGGTGAAATTCCCCAATACTGTTCCTGCCAAGCGCTAATACAAGATAGTCAACAAACAGCTAATGATTTTTATCGCCCAAGCTTCAATTTATATATTAAACATTTCATCCTTGTGTTGTGTTCATTCGCTTGTTTCTTACTCATCGAAAAGGGGTTTCCTGTGAACTTCCAGCAGCGCAAACACACTCAAGGAAATTCTAATGTCACTCAACAATCCACTGGAGCAGAATAAGCTTGAGAAGTCTTTTCCTTTTTAGAGACTCATTGAAATCCAACAAGACATGTATAATATTGCTACTACTAACTATACGCTTTCATTTTATCCACGGGAGGGAGAGAACCAAGTTATTTTCTACATTCCTTATCAACGTCAACGCGTTTTTCTCATATAAACATACATACCCAAACCATTTCCAGTTGCGTCATTAATAGCAGGCAGAATATATTGAAACTATTTATGGCGTAGTTAGTTTGCTTCTTGATTTCCTGGCGACAATAAGTACCCAAGAGAGAGAAAAATCGTGGAAAATAAATACGAAGCAAAACTGCTTAAACTACTACTATGATTTCAACTCTTCTCATTCTTTCCTATAAGACGCTTTTAGTTCTCAATACTCTTTCTCTTCTTCTTAATTACTTAAGCACATACACAAACATACAAAGAAGGGAAACGGAAAAAACGAAGGGGAGTAAGGAACTGAAGAAAGCTTGTCATTAAATGGCAAATTAATTTTCTTAAATCCTCTCACATTTGTTTGATGATTAGGGGAGTGATTGAAGTAAAGTAGAAAGTACTTGAAAATCGTCTGTCTGGAAAATATTACATGCTTTTTGTCGATTTCTATGTAATTTTCGAAGCGACAAACGCAACTAGTCTAAATTTTTACTAAGAATCGGATCCCATTCTTTAAGAGTTCTATGATACAGCAACCTAAAACATATTTGTGTAGTTAATTTCGTACAAACACACCTTTTATTCAAAATATTTCTTTACACTTTTATGTAATCTTTCGACGTAATTTGTACATCAAGCAAATGTACCGTATTTCTGTGAAAAAGCATTCAGCAAAAGTTCTTGAAAAACTTATTTTAAAGGCTGTTATTTGATCTTTCAGACAAATTTTCTATTATGAGTTCTCAAAACTTTATATATTTAAGTTGTCTACCAACACCACTTTTAGGTGTTATATTCTAAAACTCATAAAACTCATAACGCATTCAAGAAGTAGCAGGGGTATTTTGTTGAAAGTTAAAGAAGAAAACAGCAAGAGCACCAAGCACACCCTTTCAGCTTTCTTGATCGTTATCGCGCCCATTAGCCACTTGAACTTATAAACAAGCTTTAGTCATTGATTTTAAAAGTGGTCTTTGGTACATTAAGCATTTTAAAGGCAGACAATTAGACGTAGTAAATAGTATGGCAGTTCTTCGTCTAACCACTGCTCCTCCCCAGTTTCCAAAGAAAATGTTCATCCAGAATCCAGACACACATATACATATGTATTTATATATGTATGTGCATATGTATACATATATGTTTACCGATTTATAGAAACAGGCATACAGACATGCTTAAGGAGACATTAAAAAGAAAGTTTATAAAGGAGATTCGTAAAGCTGCTTAATGATCACGTCACACTTGTCCTTTTTCTTCTCTTTTATATTGCTGATAGTTTTCCTTTTTCTCTACTGCTTCCTTTTCATTAAACTTATCGAAACAAGTTTAGAATGCAGCAAGTGGGTGGGTACCTGAATGCTTTCTTGGTTCCCTCTTTTTTCATGTTCCATTTTAGAAATTCCTGTGCTCTTTTTCAAAATTCTACATTTTTCTTCTTTTAAAAGAACACAAACATAATAGACGAAAACTAAATACAAACGTGGACAGTCAATGTGTTTATTTAGGAAAGTGACATACGTTTCGAAAATACAAATTGCCCAAAAACTACAACTTTTGAGTGCACCTTTGTATCTTCTTGTTGGTTAAACTTTCCTGCCTATTTATATAAAAAAAACCTGTGGGAGGGCTTTCATATTCACTCTTTGTCTTTACGACAACGATAATACTTCGGTGCAAACTTTAAAAAACTGAAGTAAGCAACTTTTTCGTATAAATTTTCGAAGTTAATGTAAGCTTAAACGAATAAAATAATAGCTTTAATTCTCTGCAGAGATATAAATTCTAAAAAATGTACAACTAACTTGCACCCTGCAATATTTTAAATGGTTATCTATTTGGCAAGAAAAGAGAGATAAATTGCTGAACCAAATCGCTTGAGTTTTGGGTAAAAGAAACTCAGGTTTTTGATTTTGAATGGAATAAGAAAATGAACCTTGCGCTGTGAACCATACAAATCTTATATCAAAATTACAGTACATCTTTAGTCTGGAAATATATTCTATCCAACCGCAACGGATAAATAAAATATACACCACCGTTCTAACTTTTTCTTGTTGCCACAAACTTCTTTCCAAGTCTCCAATCCAAACTCATTCTTCCGCTGTTGGGCTGTTACAGACAAGTCGATGATGAGAGGAATTGTTGAAAGCAACCTGAAGAGATGAAAAGCGATAAAAATCGGTAAGGAGCATACAACCAACCAAAACCGGTCGCTTTCTTTTCATTTGTTGGCCATAAAGAGAATAGGAAAAGGGAGACAAGGCGACTCGCTAAATTTCGCATTGAGCCATGGCTTCCTTTTCCTTTACCCCTTCATCTTCAGTTTTTCTTTCTCTTTTCTTCGCTTTACCGTTCAACCAATTGAGTCACTGCCAAGTGTGTTCTGTATTACAACTACTCTACTAACTTGACTGTACTACTAATGTACATCAATTTCTATTCATTTATGTATAATATGTATGTATTAATGCATGTCTGGTGGTAGAAAACTACCACCAGTCAATTTTACAGTATTACACACAAAATCTAGATTTTTTCTCTGCTGACTTCTGCTATTCTAGCTCCACGGCTGAAGCAAAGACTATAATATACAGATTTTATATCTTTTTTTACTCAACAGAAAAAAAACTTTTTTTTCTTGAACGACTCCAACAAACATTCGGTGAAGTAAGTGATAAATATCACTCATTCAAGTGTAAATATCCCATGCGTCCATTCACATTCACTTGTACATCCCCCATCCCATGCATTCCACACAAAGAAGCTTTCAGTTTCCCAATAATACTCTTTCCTCATCCTTTTTTCCTTCTCTAGCACAAGTCAAGTGAGTAGCATAGCAGTAGCTTATTATTGTATTTATTTTTTACGCCATAAAAATACAATATTACCAAGCTGTCTTGCCAAAATACTTTTACGTATGGAATAATACAAGCATGCAGGAAAAAAGTCATGTATTCAAGCGTAATAGGATGTTCTCCATGATACTGCTGTAGTACTATGGTAGTAATCACAATCTCGTCGTAGTTTTTTATGCCATCATACCAGTAATTCTACACCACTGCTGACTTGAATGCTCATTCAGTGCATTCAATGGTTCACTCCATTCACTAATACTTCTTTACTTTCTCCTCTCTATCCGTTTTTCTCTGCTCCATCCAAGTGAATCCATAATGCATATATAATGGATGTCTTTTTTAGCAGAAAAAATGTATAAGCAGCAATTTCATCTCGCCAACGCAGTCATGCCAAAAATATCACCAATTCACTAAAAGTCCATACCATGTTCCATATAAAAAAGTCTTTCACTCGTTCACTTTCTCCACCAGCTTTCACTCGTATTGTACCTTACGCGTACAATAATATCCAAAAGGGTTAAGCCAGATCGAGTTGTACAACCGTTTTTCTAGAACCCTTCACCGTATACCTATCATCATGCACACATTAGCTGCCGCATTACAGCATAGGCTCCAACCGTGCGACAATAATTCATTCGAGTGAGTAACCTGTAGAAATTTGATATTATCGTGTAGGAAGTTTTTTTCGGCTGGTGAAAGTTAACACATGGGGCCTGGCGTTTAGTTTACTTTCATTCTATTTAAAAGTAATTTTCGAGCGTTTTCATCAAGCGTACTCCTACCTAATAATATACCCAATTCAACTTCATGGGGTGTCACAAAAAGGTCGTCATCATCATCATCATTCTCATGAAAATCGACATGGCATTGGCGACTGTACAACTTCCAGAAAAAAACGATATTTTTGTACTCCCATCTCTCTCATAGTCAAATAGTAAACTTTGTCATTAAATTGCAATTACTGCTAATAGTAAAGACGGCTGTAATGAATAAGTTAACAAATAAAATGCTCTTTGAATAACAATATGAGAAAGCAAGAAGAATTAGTAACCGAAATTGTGGAATTACAAAGTAACAGTTTTGATTTGTAACATTGGGAAAGATGTTCCTGAAATAAAAGGGTAACTCTAAATGAAAGAAAAGTACCGCGAGCGAGTGAACAGAAACATTTGTATGCGTAAATACTTTTGGAACAGGAACTAGGCACCGTAAATAAGATAGTAACTAAAATAACCAACGTCATTGACTTTCAACGGGCTACTAGGCAAGCAAGGAAGCGTTACTGTTCCGGAGAGATAAAAATGTCTTACAGAACGACCTCAGTTCTGCTGTAGAGGATGATGATGGTAATAGTTATGTAGAACTGAATGCGATGATCAGCAAGATATACAAAGTATGCACAGCACAAACGTACTGAACATTTTGAGAATATAGTAACCAAGCAAGCTTGAATACGCGAAGGAGAAAACCTTCAAACTTCAGTTGTACTTTACTTTCGCTGCGTTCAATGTATAACAAACAACAATCCTTGAATTTCTTCTTGCTTCCTTAGAAAAATTAAATAAATCTTTGCAATGTGACAAGTCTTCAAGGTTTTACGGTTAATGAGGTACTTAGGCATTTTCATTGCGAAAGTGCCTTAAATAATTGATGAGTCTCAATTTCAGGGTTAAGTTGTGCTACAATGTATAAAGAATGCAAAGCAGAAGTTGCTTTATATTTACCTATCTCTTGATGGTCTTTGTCAATCTCGATTACGCTTCAAAGTTAAATGTGTAATTTATGTTTTAAGTTTTCTGTTCACTTATATTTATACTCAAATACAAAGATTAAATTCAAGAGCTTTAAATTAAAGGCAATCACAACAATAAATACATAGCCAAACCACAATCGTGTGTAGAGTCGCATAGTGGAGAAAGCATAGGTTTTGCAACTTTATAAATATTTAGTGACAACGAAAGTAAGAAAATTTTCAAATCAATCAAGTGTTTTAGTCTAACAGAATTTACCGATTTCTATTCGTACTTAAATTACAAGTTTGAATTGAAGAGTCTTCAAAACATGACATCATTCTAAAGTAAAAACCAAATCTAAAAAGTCTGGTTGATCTGGATATTAAGTTATCCCTATCGGTGGGCGGCCGGGATTTGGTGTATAGCACAGATACCTTGTCTCAATAATAATTATTTGAGCATTGTGGTAAGATTATTTAGTATAAAGTCATAGTAAATAAAAACTCCCGCATCTTTTGGCATCAGCAGTTATCATGTTTTTAGCAAAATTATACGATAAAAAATAAGTATAGTGTAGTAGACAGTCCATAAACCCCCACCACGCCACATGAATGGAGTTGAGTAGCAGTGAAAATAGTGTCATCATGAGTAAAAGAAGTGCATCAGCCAACAAAGGTTGTGTGCATTGCACAAAACAACAAAGACAAGCAACACCGCATTTTTGCAGTAGATTAACTTGTCATACAAATTTGCGCTCCTGCTGCTACTTCAACTGCACAATCACCATCATCATCAAATACAACAACCACAACTTCTACCTACAGCTTGCTCTAATGCTCTCTACAACCACTGTACCGTAGTCAAACAGTGCTGTTATGTTTGTATGTAGGAATCCTGGGTGTTTTCTGCACTAAATAACGAGGTACAAGAGAAGATAATGTCCCATCTTTATGTGATTTTGAGCCCACTGTGGCTATCTATATCATCAAATGAGGGTTCTGAAGCTGACACAAAGTGGCTCCAGGAGGGTCTCTAGGAGTCAGTCTCACGGTGGCACAAAAAAAGATTTTTTTAAAGCAACGAAAATCAGAGAAACTTAAATGTATGAAAACAAAACACAACAACGAACTTATTTACATTTGGTATTACTATTACTATTATTACATATAAATTGCATACTACAACTACAATTTCAGTGAAAGAAATAATAATAGAGTGAATAAAATACACTATTTGAGCATCCAAACATCATTCCTGCCAAAAGGCGTTTCACGTCAAGACCACTTTCACCACAACTTGTTATTTAATATAAATTTATTCAGAAGTTAAAGAGGTTGCAATACAGCATTATTTTATCCAAGTGAAAAAGTGAGCGTAAAACATGATGGCGCTGACAATAGATGCGAGAAAAGTTCTCTCCCACTTGTGAAAAACATTGATCATTGCAACTTGAGCAGCACCTACATGTATAGTTGATGTTTCACATCTCTCCAAAACTGCAGTGCTAAATCCATTAACAAAGTCTCCACGGCCTACATGGAAATTGTAAAAGAAGGTCACAGTAGTGTGGTCACATGAAATTTGTGTAAGATTTCGAAGGATTTTAAAGCTTCGTGAGCATGCACCTTACTGAACGTTTCGTCTTTTGACATCCTTTAACCACGACAATTTTTATTTGACAAGACCTTCTTATTTATGTATAAGTAAATTATGAGAAACAAGACGGCAATAAGTATAAATTAAAAATAATGTTGTGCGGTTACTACTACACGTGTGTTCTCACAAAAATCACATATAGGTTGGAAAGTAAATTCGAAGTAAAATAAAAAACCAACAGCATAGAAATTAAAGGCGGATAAACCCCCTCGACAAAATGATCATTATGTCCTACACACACTAAAACATACTGTCGTATTGCATTTTCTCTTTAGTTTTCCCCACAAGTATATTTTTAGATCCTCCTTCCTTTCACTCTATTTCTCTTATTTCCTGCGGTTGAGACTTCATAAAGAAAGTCCTACGCAAGAAAACCCGACGGCGAGACCTACATTCACTTCTGGCTAGAAATTTGTGTGTGGATGCAAAGTACCATGTTAAAAGTATATTTGTGGTCCTACTAATACGAATGCAAGTGTGAGAGACGATAGTCGCTTCTCAGTTTTCCGATATTACTGATACATATTTATATGTATGTATACGTCTCACGAAATGCATTCATGAAAGCATATAAAATAGATTCTTTCACAAAAAGTTAAAATCTTGATAATACAAGTTTGTTGATCTACATACAGACAGATTATTTACATGTGTGAGAATGATCATCATGGTCATCATCTTTCCACCTTCTTTTCACCAAGCACCCATAAATGCATGTATACTTTCTAGCGCCGACTAAGACATATACATAATGATTCTAGTAGGTACGAAAGTGTGGCGCCACTGCACGACAGATCATAAATAAAGAGGACATATGGGTATAATCGTTACGTCTCTCTGTTGTCTGTATGCGGAATAAAATGCACCGAATTCACAATGGAGAGAGGAGGAGCTGGCAGCGGAAGGATGAAAAGAAAAAAAAATCCGGAAAATGTCTTTGCGCTGGATAATGTGTTCTTCTCAAGTACAACATAGTATGTATCTACGTATGCATGTATATTTACTTAGGTACCTAAAAGGAGAACGTTTTTATATTTTTATGGTGGTTGGGTGGCATAACCTGGTGGTGGCGAAGCATCAGAAGCAAAGTAAATAAATAAAAAAGCATGCTCGTTATTGCTGCTTCATTTTCTTTATTTTTTTAGTATCCACCCATTCTACTTTGCTCATTCTTCGTGTCGTTTTTTGCTGGTGTTGCGTAGCTTAGTAGTTAACTGGATTCTCTGGCTGTCTGCATGTTGAGTAACTCTTTTTGTGTTCTTTTTAACCAACGATCCTTATCCCAACACAAGAAGCTGTTGTCAGAGACTTCAACTCAACCTTACTTATCTAACATGTATGCATAATGCACATGAACGGCAAAAACAAGATAATGGTATATATGTTTATATTCATATGTATGCATGCATAAATTCATATAAAATTTTAGTGTCTTCTGCAATATAAATTTGGTGAATCTTGAAAAGATATTACATTCTACATATTATGAATTCCATGCGATGAAGCGTTTTATGAGACCTTTTAGTATGTCCGTCGGTCCAAACATTGAGACGGTAGAGGCAAAGACATACGGTGCAAAATGGTACGGTGTTGCATGAATAAACTATGATCTGCTCTTATCGAAACCGCCTTAGGTAGAATATTTTACTTGAATATGACGTCCTAATATTCTGTGTGTACCCTTATCCCCTTTGGTGTAACAAATAAATGTTTAAAAATAAATATGAATAAAAATACTCTAATAAAATGACAAACGATTAACGAAAAATTGAAATATACGTGTTCAGGAGGTCGAATGCAGTGTAGTCGGAGAGAGCAGAGTTCATTCTATACCCTCATATACATTCGTTGCAGTGTATAGTTACTTCTATCCACACTGATCTTATACAATGATATGAAATGAAACAATGATAACATATAAAAACTGTTTGCTTAAATGCTTGTTCATAAATATGTGCTAACTTTTCATAATAATAGCGATGATGCAGCAGAGATGAAAATAAAAATGATTTGTTCTTTTTCCATTTCCCTTCTTTAATCCCTACCATGGTATATAGTATGAGCTACAACGCAGTTCTATAAAATATTGGTTTTATGTATGTCTCACAATTTCACACAAAGTTATGCAAAACAGCTACCAGCCATTCATTCTTGAAATAATGTCCTTTAATTCCTTTTCTTCTTCTCAACTCATGACCGATTCTGTTTGCTCCGTTTACTTACTTCGGAAAATGTTGGAATATTTTACTTTTTCTCTATGTATGGCTAAGAAAATAAAAGATGCGGCTTACAAACAGCAGCAGAACAACCCAGGATTCAATATCTCTTATTATCCTGGGAAAATAGTGGTATGGTGTATTTAAAGAATACGCTGTCATCAACACAAAAAGTTTTACCAAAAGTAGTTTTCACGATACGATGTACCAATAGTTTATTTACTTTATTACAAAGTAAAATAAATGTTTGGATGTTTTCATAATAAAACGCTTATTACTGGTAATATTTTCTTTTTGGCATATTACTTGCATTTTTTCTTCAAAAATCTCTTTTGCCCATATTTCAAGACCTGAAACTAGGTCATAATGAAGAAACTGGCTTCATTTCTTGTGCACTGCACTATAACTGCACCCGATTTAAAAAAGCAAATCAAACCATTGAAACGTACTCTATGAAACCCATCATCATCCACGGATTCGCACAGGCTATAACTGTCGGAAGTGTAATGATTTATAGAGATTCCAACACAGGAAACGAGTTATTCAAAGCAATTTGGAGGAATCTACCATACAAAAATGTAGTCACATATTTAGTTATTTCCATTAAATATGTGGCTATATAATATGCGGTTTCAGTTTTTTACACAAATAACATGTAGCAGTAATAATAATGATGGCAGAGGAGGCGGTGTGGTGGTTCTGTTGAGTATGTGTGTGGATGCGGAAGCAGTGGCTCAAAACGAGTGGTAGTAGAGTATAACAAGTGCACACTTGAGTTTCCTCCATTGTGCTTTCTTCTAAACACATAAAAAGTTCAGCAAAATGTGTGAGAAGAATGGAAGGTGAAAGTATACAGAGAGAAGAGCCAGTGGTAGCAGCACTAACTGCATAAGAGCCACAACATCATAAAGTCGAAAAACTGAATCCAAGTGGTCTACGTTCTTTCCGAGACGAGCAGAGGAGAAAGCAACTAAACATGAGAAAATAGCTGAAAATAACTGCAAAAGCCGCCGACGAAAAACACAAGTCATAGTAAAAAAGTAAGAAGTATACATATTATAGCAACGAAATACATGCAAAACACAACCAATATATCTATAAGCCTATTTATACGATGCTTCCTGACCTGAGTGGCGAATAACACGACGAAAGTAATATGCGTTATTAGTATTTTTATTTCTTTGCCTTCTCATCCATTAATATTTGCTCTTCTCCACTGCTGCTCAACTACCACCGCCACTACTTGCTTTCCTATTTTCATTTATTTTCTTATATGTATGCTGCTTGGAAAACGAAATATTATGAAAGTTATAGTTATGGAGAGATTCTCGTCTTCCACTCTCACTTTCCTTTGTGTTTTCCGTTTTACACAATAAAATACTGGCTTGTCAAGAGTTTTTATCTCAAAATATTATACTATACAGACAGTATGCAGTGGTAGAATATAATGTACCTTATCTATCTACTGTATATATTAATATACCAGTGTACTGCTTGAACAATCACTTTTTTATTATTATACACACATCAAGAAATACCTATTGTTGTGCACTTTCTCCTTTCATCACAGTATGAAAATGAGAATTACACATTTTCACAGAATCACACAGTCTTGAGTTGATCATCAAAGTTCGAGTATGTGACTAGAGAAGGATTTTAGAATACGGCTCGGTGTTTTGTAAAGCAATAAAAAGTTAGCTCGTAGTAATCATTTCATAATGCTCTACTTAATATGTACAAACGAAGAAATTCTTTGTAAAAGTTGAAATATTACATTACGGCGACAACAGTGGAAATGAAAAGGAGTACATCGTATACACACATCATTAAAAAAACCTCATGTCTCCTAAAAGCTTACCAAGTGAATTGAATGCTTCTAAAATGAAAATCTCAGGTAATGTCGCTTTCTCTCAGAATAATCTATTTTAGAACAACTAATTTGACTACAACTCAGATCTCTCACTCAGTGAACATGAGACGAAGTTTATTAGAATTTTAACATTCCACATGTGCCATCAAGCTGTCGTCCTTTCTTTGTCATACTTTTCGCAAATGTCCGAAGTCCAAGCCGAATTAATCTAAACCGAAATTCCTTTCTTTTAATAAAAAATTTAGATGGTTCCTTCCTAAGAATTGCATAATTCTCTCCACAATGTGTCCACTTGTCTTGTCCTATTGTATCATTTACATGAGAGCGAATGAGAATTATACAGATCTAACACCACAGAACCACCAAAAAATGAATATTCATCAGTGGAACACGGTACAGCAAGACAAACGACCACACAAGCTCATTAAAAGTGAAAAGATACGTTATAGTAGTCAGAGAAGTAAGCAGTAAAGAGCAGAAACGGGTAACCACACGAGCAAGAGTTCGTATCAGTGGCGGGCGGGGTTGGTTTTATAAGAGCAGATGTCGTGTCAAACTTGTCATTTAACGCATTCTGTACTAATGCAAAGTTAATGGTGGCCAAACTGGAAAGGTAATACCAATTCAATGTGAATTTCAGAAACAGTAATAATGTTTTTGTTTTGTTACAATTTACAAATACAATAATACAGATGGCTCAATTGTAAACGACAATTATTTACCCGACAAAAAATTATAGAAGTAAATGGAGGACCTAAGGATTTAAATCTAAAATAAGCAAATCTTGATTAAACTATATCAAATGTAGACGGACGAAATTTCGAAATTCTTTTAAAAACTGCCTTTCCTAATGTGTATTACGTTGAGTTCCCAGAAACTACATATGTAACCACCATATATACATAATACATGAAAAGCTAAAACTAACTGTACAACAGATTCGTTACACAACGTACAGTATTGTTAGTTTAAATTTTGTTTCATTCCAAGTAAGTTCTGACGAAGTTTCCAACTTTGCATAAGGGAAAACAGAGTGCATAAAGAAGAGTGAGTGAAAACTTTCTCCGCAACATGAATTACTCTGGCTGATTATTCAAGTAGTCTAGAATACATAATAACTTAAGTAATTCATTCTAAGTAAAACCGCCAGCGCAGCGCGCGTGTTGTGTGGACTGTGGACCAAGGTGTAAATGATCAAATTCTGTGCGGAGGGTTGTGAATGAGAGTGTAACAAAAATGTATGTGGTTACAGACACCTCTCAGTGTTAAAAATATTGCTATGTAAAGCAAAGGGGCGTGTACCAACAACCCTTTTTTCGTTCCCATTTTAAAGCATGAAGAGTAACGTCATGAATTCTAATGTGATGGTAGGTTTCTAAAAATGTTCTGTTCAATCCCTTGCGAATCCAAAATAAGGTTGGCACTTTTGCAATGGGTACTTGTTAGTAAACTTTCTCTGTTGTCTGTCGTATACGTATATTTTGTTAAATAACATTAGAATATAACTGCCACAAAACCAAAAGTTCATCATCAGAATTTAAGCGCTTACGCCATCACAGTATATACCGTATACAGAGAAACTTGACCACATTGTACGTAAAACAATCATAATATATTTTCAGTTTTCTCTAAAAATAGAATGAAAATAAGTAAAGCAGAAAAGTACAAGCATGTTACGGAGAAAGCTCTATTTTTATTTCTTTATTGTGAAATATATTTTACTCTAGTTGTGCAATATGTAATAATCATATTAATAAAAAATCATGAAATGGAGAATAAAATAAGGAAAAGCTTGGTCAGAGAGGAATGAGAAAGCCAACGTGAGAAATCTTTTGGGATCTTCATCAAGCTATGAGAGCATAAAAGTTGATTGCATAAATAGAGAAATGAACAATGTGTATAATGATGCACGTGTTGTGTGAATTACATTCATAGGCCTATAATATATGTGTTAAATGAAACGATTGCTCAAAAATCTAGCGGAATGAGTGAATAAAGCTCGCGGTATGCCTTCATTCTGCTGTAAAGTGAACAATGCTTTAACGATGTGATCAAGGACCGCAAAAACGGAAAATGTTTTAAAACAACACTTACGGTTAAGGCCAATGAAATGCACCAAGGCAATTCCCTTCTTTTCTCTAACGATGTTAGTACAACTGTATTTATAATAGATGTATATAGATTTGAACTACTTGGATTTTACTGAAGCTTGTTGATACCGCAGACTCTGTACTTTATATCCTTAGTGATTTGAAATTGTCGCAAGCAAACTATTCAAAAAGCTTTTTTTCAAAACGCTTTGTTGTTTCGCTGACTTGTTTGACCATTGACAGAACGTTAGAAGCAACGTGAAATCACATCACTATTGAAACATAGTACAGAGTTAGTTGACTAGCTTGTCTTCATTTTTTAACATGAGGACATACATTCTATTGTATTTATATGTACTTATACTTAGGAGACATATCACCAATGCTTGCACCAAACATTTTGTGCAGTTATAAATTTAAAGCATTCGATTTAATAAGTTTCAAATATACGTATATTTTTGAAATTTAAATTAATAAATTCTGTTAATTATTCATGCGCAAGGAAATAATCGTTAGTGAAACAGAACAAGTTTAATTCTTGGTATAACTAGGCAGAGTAGCATGGTGCAACAATCAAGTAACACGTTTCGCGTTACAACTATTTACAACAAAGGTGGCAGCGGTGTGGAGCTCATAAAGTCTAATAATTCATCATTAGTTTAGTAGCTTGTGGGATTCCTGATGATTTATTTTGCAAGTGCGTACCTCTGAAATAAAATGGTTATACTGATATGCATACACATATATATATCGGTTTCTTTTAAGATATTATTACTGATCTTTAATATCTCATTCAGCTGACTTATGTATGTATATATTTAGGTCACACGAGAATGATGATGAACATATACTACACTAGTTCGGAGTGAGTAGAATTTATAAAGTAGACACCAAGAGAAAGGTTGCTGATGACAAGGGATGATGAGTAGTAAGTGGTGGGCTTTACGTGAAGTAAAGCCAGGTATTATGCTTTTTTGTTTCTTTCTTTTTCTTTCTTTTTCCTTCTACTGTTATACAGTCGTTTTTTCTTTTTTCTTATTTCTGTGAATGTTTTTACCTTCCGCTTGCCAAACAGGAAATATAAAAGTAAGTAGGTAATCTCTTCTTTCATTTGTCTATTTTATGTGGTGTGTTGCGTAAGACACTGCGATGCGATACCGTATATGAAAAATGTGTAGAGTCTTCCTACGCATTCACGAATGAAAAAAGTTACGTTGGACAGTTGCAGTTGCCACACAAGTTATTTTAGTTTTAATCCAGTGCTGGTGATAAATTATGAATTGTTTCGTGTTGCCACAAGCAGAAATATTTTTATTTAGTATTTTGGTAGGAAAGTCTTCAAATATAAGTTGTCAACTTACCCCAATGAGTAGAAATACAGGGACTATAAAAGACACCACCATCCCCTTCTCAATGGACATCCAACAGTAATGACGGGTTTCGTACCCATCTGGATTCACAAGGTAGCTCATCTAGAAAGCAAAAAAATATAACGTTTCAATATTATACAGATAGTGTAATGCACGCACATTATGAATGTCCATTTTATAGATTCTCATAGTCCGTTGAAATTACATCCATACTTCACACGCCGTCATACAGGACTACATAGTTGTTTACATTGTGTTCCAACCTTCCATTCTGATTGACCGACTTCCATCTACGATTTTATCGCGTTGAATAATAAAACCAGGAAAACTTTATGTCAATGTGTTTACAAATAAATTCATGTGCAGTCATTCGACATCATTTTTAGAGGTAATCTTTTGGAAGTTAACTTGATCACAATCCCATCTGTATTCTTTCCAGTGGATATAACTTATGTACATATAATATTATGCATATATACTAAGTAGTACATACATAAAAGGTAGTGTAAAAAAGGAACATTTGGACCTTAAAAGTAAAACATTAAAAGTATGCCTTATATGTCATAGGAGAATGTCATGTCCCAATAAAGTCATCGTTTCCAGTACAATATTCTTCTTTAGGATGAAAGACAATGTACCACAGCAATAAAGTATATAATGGTTGGCTGTTAATGTATGTGCCTAAGGAGAATGCTTAACTTTTCTTAATGCTCTAAGAATCTATCATCTACACAATTATATTGATACAACGTTGTTATATATATGTACATAATACAAAAAATCTCTCTCTGCTTCTCGTCGTCTTCAGTCATTTTGACTTTGGCAACAAAGGAGAAATTATTGGAAAGGAAAGCAAAAGAAATTTATGGTGATGGCACCGCTCCAACGGGAATTATAGTGTGATTTTAGCTACTTTTTTGTATCTTTAACAAACCAACGAAAAAATCGCTCAGCCATGTACATCCATACATACATAAAGCACAAGTTGTGTGGAATAGTATACGGCATATCTATTGGAAAACCACCACCAACCCTTTCTCTCTTTGACTGCATGTGAATGGAACTCATTCCCTATGATGTCCAAAATGCCACTTGCTGTGAGTTTTAGTGCTCTCTCCTACTTTACGTGCAATCACATGTGTAGTTTCACCAATGCTCTCTTTCTCTTCTGTCTGTGAACTGGAGAAAGTCCAGGCAATAGAGACGGGCCAAACAATCTGAAAAAGTAAAAGTCTCTAAGGCTTCTTCTTCGCATGACTTGCTAAGTGGAACTTGTACATTTTTAGTTTGCTGCTGTGTGCTACTATGTGCTGTCTATATATTCTTGCTGCTTCCTCTGTCTTCCTTTTGCCACCACACGCCATCTCTACCACCAGCATTGCTTATTTCCTCTTTTCTCATTGCATAACAAAAGCAGTGCCTTAATAAGAAAAAACTGTTTTTATTAATACTTACAGCGTTAAATACTTAATGCCTACATATTGTATCTGAATTTATATAACGCGTGTGTATTATGCAAACAGTCACATGTAAAAGAAGAACACCAGCGGGAGAGAGGTCGTAAGGGAGAAAAGGTCACCTTTCCATTTCCTCGTGTTAAGTCAGACGTGATACTAAGCATGTATCATCCCACACTCACATATACATACGTATATGCTGATTATATCATGATTATCATATAATTTATAAATACTACATATGATAACGTGCACAAGTTAAGTACTATTTAGCCACATAAAAAATTCTCGTAATAAGTGCACGTGGAATTGGGGTGGCCTGTATTTTCTGTTGTTTTGTTACGCGCTTACTTTTTTGTCTTTTGCCAAATAAAGTCTCCTTGGACAAACAAAGTTTATTATGTACGTGTACACTGACTAAATACACACACACACCACTTCCATTAGTTTACTTTCAGTCTATTTTCAAGAAGAAATAGAGACGTGTACCTATTAATAATGTATAGTGAACAAATGGCACGTTCATACCTAGAGAACCTTACAGGAATCCTAAACAGTAGTTCAGAGAAAAATGGTAGCAGAACAACAGTGAACTCAGATCAACTGCTGACGTCCAATAAACGTGTGTAGCCAAGTTGAAGAAATTCAGAACATCAAGAGAACAAAAACATGAACAACTTGGGAAATACATATATATAAAAAAGTTCATTAAATTTCCGGTATGCACCAGTGATTTCCAGCCAGTCAGCCATATTCATTCCATAAAATACAAACTTTATTTGACGGAAATCGCGTCTACCTACCTAGTACCTACCCATTGCTAATCGTAAAAAGGGGAGATGACAATATAAAGCAGCCATCGCTTCCGCTGGCTTTTACTTTATTACAAACAACATGACTATATTTTCGTTTAACTACACAATAATGTCAGCATGAAATCAAAAAGTTAGAGAAAATTAGTGACCATCTCCAGCACAGGAAATAGTTCCTTCCACATGTCTAATCCCAAAATATTTTGTTTTGTGTCTTTATCTTGTCTCACAAGAACAACTGCCAATATCGGATAATCTTAAAAAATAATGCGACTCACAAGTCATCTATCTGTGGGTTTGGTCACTAAACAAACATTAGGAATAACCTTTTGCTTCCACTACCAACACTGAAAATCCATGAGCCGACCTTTCTGAAACTTTATTTTCACATACCTACATTAAAATTTAATTTTCAATCATAACTTGTGCATGTTAAAACTATAGGTAAGGTAATGTGTGTGTGTACCTTTCTCACTTTCTACTTTTTGCATACTGCACACATCGCACATCATACCTTGAAAAAGTGAAAACCTTTTCTTCACGCAATAATTTTTTTAGTTATGTGCTATTTCTTTCAAAGAAAACATATTTTTTCTTCAAATATAGCGAGCTTTCATCTGATTCATGGACGTTTTGATCTCAAATCATTACAATTTAATAGGGCTGGGAATTCAAGCAGGAGCAGGAGTACTGAACTGAAACAGCTCCGTTACACTACGGGAAACTGACCCACATATTTAATATGTATGTAAATCTAGGATCTATTTTAGTCCTTGAAATTTATAACTGTTCCCGTATGTAGGTAAAATGTTCTTACATTATACACCATACTTACACAAGAGAAAAGACGATTCCTTCCTGGTTATGTGATCATATTCATGAGAATCTCTCCTGTGAGTTGTAGTGGAACTTATATGTGCACATTCTGTAAATTTCTGAGCTGACTGTCTACTGTTTTTGAAAACGAAACTACCAAAAAGTACCTACACATGTTTATCGAATATCTGAAGCATGCATAACTACAGTTCTAGGTGTGTGGTACTGGTACTCTTGAACTATTTACGAAAGTGTACTAGATATTGTTATAAAACGCATATATTATTGTACCAGAGAGCATCGCATTCTATTTCTACCACTTATTTCTCCACTCGCGTTCGCTCCATCTCTCAGTTCAAAGTTAATAATGCTCGTCCATCATTGTCAGGTTGCGCGTGGAACGAGCCAACCTCAATTCCCTGAGGTCCTCTTCATTTATTTGCAGAAGGGAAGCGCATTGCAATATTCCAGTTCGACTTATGCCTCCTAATAAAATATAAGTGCCACCTTTAGTATTACAATGGTCAGAGAGACAGGGAGATAGAAGAAGGATATGGCGAAGTGCAACGGTGTTGGGTGATATAGGTATTTTTCTACAAAAGTGGGTACCATTTTCATATTGTGTGATTTGGAATTGCGATGAGTCCCAGTTCGCTATTGCTCGAACGAAAGACGAAGTTCAATAAAGTCTTTTCGTCAGCCGAGTATCACATCTTTCAACTCCATAACCTCCACTTCCTCCTTGATAATAAATACATAAAGACATACGCAAAATTTTCATAACAGGAAAATGTTTGGGATTCAGCATCCACTATGTAAACTACACTCGATACAATGCTCAAAACAATGTCAAAACGTAGAAATACAGGGCTTTTGTGTATTTCAATCTTCCACAGGGAATTATTAGTGCTTGTGCCTAAGCGAGCTTTCTTGTTGTAATAGTGAGAAAAGAAACATAAATTTTGTGAAAGTTTCATTGTATATTCTGCTAATGACGAGATTAAATATCTGTGCAATATCAATGCTTCCTTTATGTATAAGGTCAAACCTAAGCATACACACCTAGCCATGAAAACAAACAATTGAAATGAAATATTTACTCATAACATAACCCTCTTAGTTGGAGGGATCAAAATTTAAATCGTGGTAAGTGACTGCTGCTTATACATTTTGATTATAGGTTCACCAATTCGAATAGGTTGCAATTATATTTTAGTATTTTTATAGATCATGTTTACTTTATGACATTGAATCGAATTAATATTATAATTACCAGTATCTGTGATTAGTCATCGCTCACTCATAAACAAAATTACTTCTGGCACGTTTCTGAAGAAAGTCACGAAATTTTCCAAGCACACTATCTCTCTTGTTCACAGGGTTTATGATACTATTTGAATACTGTACCTCTTCATAAACTGCTTTCACTTCTTTCATTTGGCTGTAGTCATACTTAAGTAATGGAAGGAAATGGATGAATCCCGTAATTTAACATAAAACACTTTGCTTGTTTAACCAACTCTGTAAATATATACAACATAGTAATTTTATGTATGTGATATGTATATGTTGTTTACCGTTGGTTCTTCAATGAATTTTATTACAGGAAATTGTTTTTGAAGTCACGTCCGGAGTTTTCTCTCAAAGCCTAGTCCTCAGGGCAAACATTCCCTTTATTCGAACCAGTGATCCGTAAACTTATAAAGAGAACCAATAGTGAAAGCGCTTGTCTACTTGCGAGTTTAGAGCATGTAAACACTCATAATATTAATATAATATATACGCATGCAAATAAGGAGGGATGATTACGTCGAATCGAATAGGACGGGGATTTTTTTTGTGAAAACCCCGTACCGTACAAGGGACCAGAGGTTGGGCGCAACATGCACATACATCCATATCAAAAGAGAATTTCCAATAGAAATGATGATGCCACTCTTGGAACCCTTTGAAATCGATTAATCCTATTCAGTTTAGTGGTCTTGTGCTTTCGAGAGAAAGTCCTCATTGTTGCTTTCACCATCAGTCTCTGACATGTTAGGTCAGATTTTCATTTCATGTTTATTATTGGGATTTAGTTTGGAAATGCCTTTTATCAGTTGCTCAAAACTGAAAAGCTATCATTCACCTAAATTTGTGTATAAGATGAAGGATAGTAGTCGTGACTGTTATTAAAGGACTGAAAAATTAATTCAATGAATGATTTCCTTTATCCATCAAACTCATAAAGAAATGAACGGAGAACAAACTTTCTGACAACGTTTCCTTTCACATGTCCGTCAATTTAGTCAGGTTTTCAATCTAAATATAAATTATTATGATAATGACACAAACAAAAGCAAACAAAGTCTTTAATACAAGTTAACTGCAACGTTACATTATTGTTATCAACGAAGCCCCCAAGCACAAATCACAGAGATTTCATTCTCGTAGAGAAAGTTTCGTCAGTACAAAAAGTAATCTTCGCAAAAGTAAAGAAAGCAAAAAATCGATAGAAAAATATTATATTACCGTTGTACTTTGATATTTTATACTGACAATGTTTTAAATATGTACATACATTCGTTAGTGCAAAATGTTAAACAAAAGGCTTATTCTCATTCTGACTTGACTGCTCTAATCCATTAGAAGTTTGGGATTGGGCTTGTATAAAGCCAGACACACTAATGAGATTCGATATTTTTTATTATGAAAAATATAGGCTACTATTGTTATCATCTAGTTATTTTCTTGCACACAATGTCACATTGACATTGACTGTGCAAAGTAAAGGGAGTATTGTATTGTAGTCTATTTAGGACGCCTCGAGAATCGAACATCAGCGTACAATGAAAGTAGAAACACGAGAAGAAAATGAGTGAGTGAAAGGATCGTAAATTCAAAGAAGATTACCACCTTTGATTTCCTTGTAACACTTTTACTTGTTAAACAACATACCATTTTTGAAAACAAAAAAACTAATTATGAACTGAAATGTTTCACGTCTGTATGGTGAAATTCGAGCATATTTTATATTTGAAAGTACATTTGAAAGCTTTTGAAGGGAATTTCAAATGCATCAATTTTTGATCATGTTAATAATGTTAAATATAACTAGTTCGAAAGAAATTTTCGGAAGAAAAATACTGATGAATGATTAAACAAACTTTTTGAAAGTTGATTAACTTTTCAAACAATCACAAAATATAATAAATGTGACAATCCTAAACTTACATGTTCATTCATGATCCTTTCTTCCTTCGTCTTTGTACATACACCTACACCGGGTTTTATCATATTGTTTAATGGATGAATGAATGCAAAACGAATACAATACACCTGTTCTTCTAAAATAGTAAATACAACAATACGATATGCATATCAAAATTTAATTGTCGATAGAACGCACAAAAATCTTTTCTAATACACATTATTGAATTCAGGAAACGGGAATTGTTGTCTCCTTACAAAACATTTTCTTGAATAAATGGTACACAATGGAAATATGTTATTTGTTTTTTACTTAATAGTAAAGAATACTGAATATGAGCTTAGTGCGGTCACATATCTATATATTAGATAAAATTGAGCCACTCGACAAAAATGTTGGAGAAATGTTTGGTCTTATAATAAAGTACACTTGAGGATTTACTTTACCCAATTTGCTAACAAGAAAAGGATTTCCAGCCCTGCTTACTTGTTAAAGACTACGAAGAAAAAGTTTGTGTAAAATTCTACCTTTTTAAAGAGGATACAATGTGCATAGACGTGCATACATTCATTTCTTAAATGGTAAAGGCTAATGTTCGTTGCGGAACAACTATGCCAGATAATACCACGCAAGAAATTGGATACTATGAAATCATTTTCTCTCTCGTTTTCATATTATCCGAGCAGTGCACGGTTACACACATAGTAAAAAAAATTCCCTCAGGCTAATATTCACCTAAAATCTCAGCAGAGACTCATATCTTTTGTCTCAATTCTCAGGATTTGAAACTACTAACGCTACCTACCTTCCCATTTAATCTACCTTTGCTATTCTTTCCATCTATCTCATCGTCACAGAAAATGCCTAGCTGAAAACAGAAAAAGGGGAAGAGCTTTGGTCTGTCTGGGTATGTACAAAATCATATCACGAAAAAACTCACTATATTTTCTACCAGTTTACATAAAAGGGAGCACACAAAATCGAACAGTGGTATATGCTATTCTATATATGTGCGAATCCAACACAAATAATTTGTTAAGCTAATATTACGTATGGGTTACAGTTTAAGACAATCATATCGTTTGCTCCTTATTTCGAATGCTGTTTAGTTTTTCTTACTTTCATCGAAACTGTTGTCAATAAAAAAGCTTGAAACTATAACGGTCACATCAACATTACTAACTTATGTCATACATTGTTTTTATTCATTTGCAGTTATATTGGACTCATTCAGCTACAACAAGCGTCCAAACGCTGAAAGTCTAATAATAAGTTAAGGACGACTATACTAAAATCTATTGTGTTGGTAGGAGGTGAAACGGTGAAAGTCTACTCAAATAAAAATATTACATCATTGGCGATGATAATTTACCATATTTAGTTATTTTATTTGCTAGTCTTTTTAGAACAAGTTTTACCTGCTTTATTTTACACAAAAATTTAACAAGCTTCATTTACTTAATCGTAAGTAATGATACTATTTCATCACTACATTATTAGACAAAAATACGTCGCTTTATCTTCGGTACCTAATGAAAATTGGTTTCAACATGTCTATAAAACCATTTAATAAGATGATCAGAACAGTGAAAAACGCCACTCTCATATTATATTACGGTCTATCACTCAGTCAACATGTGTTTTAGTTCACTCAAGAAGAAACTATTTGCTCTTTGTACTATCTTATTCACTATTGCTCGTTTCTTAAAATCTTCCGTAGTTAAAATCATGTACACATTTCTGTATTTTATACTCCACTACTTTTCCCATCTCTTCTACTATGCAATTTGAGCCTTTTCTAACGACCCGAGGCAAAACCGTGTTCATAAAAGACAAAAACATTAAAGAGCAAAAATATGAAAGCAGGGAATCACGTATTTTTCTCGAAATTTGCAAGGCATCAAGAAAGCCTCGTTATCAATTTCATTATTATTACTTCGTCGCTCAGTTTGTAATGCGATCTTTTTCGCATGAGAACACTAGTAGCTCTTCTAATTCTATTCTACATATTAATTATTGAGACTTGGTATGTCAAGAATCCTTCTATTTCACTTCTTATTAAGTCAAGCATCCGTCATATCATCACGATGCTGACAAAGAAAACATGATTTCTCGACTTCAAATACATTTTATTTTCCACTTTTATGAATTTTCTCTTTTCCAGATTTTTTCTGAGAAAGAATAATAATAAGAAAGTAAAATGAGCTTTCACTGAGCCTACTTTTCACAAGAGCAGTAGACAACTTTTAAAAGCTGCTTCAATTCTTCTACGATGTCTATATGTCTATTTTTATATCATTTACCAGAATATTATTTCCTTATTGTTGTTTTAATATGATATTTCGTTTTACTTCTGTTATTTAACAAAAACAAAAATGGGCGGCTCATGTTTCCCACGTATGGTCTTACATCTTATATCATATCATAATTGAAAATTGTCCACGCTTGCCTTACAGCCATTCGAGCATGGCTTCATTTTATGAAGACTAGAGAGCATAATATGAAGAGATGATTGTTGCAGGCAAGACGAAACCTTCATAAATTACGAGAAGAAGCAAGTAATAAAGTATACATTGAGTTTCCACCTGAGGACACCCATGAGAAAAACCATGAAACTTATCATTATCTGACGAAGAATACGAAGAAATGGAACTAAATTTTCTCACAAGCATTAAATTTTCCATCTTGTCAAACGCAACAGTGGCAGTTTTGTTAGTTCATACCATACCTGTTCTTATTTGTCCGCTCACTTGCCTTTCTAAAAGTTAGTAGAAGCACTTGAAGTGGAAATTTCACCAAGTATTTGTGGCACTTTTTTTTATGATATTCAAACAAGCTATGAATTGAAACTCTTTCGAGGCACCTGAACAATTCATAAAAGAAGCTTATAGTTATTCTCGTTAATTATATGACACCTAAACGACTACAAAATTCATGATATAATGGTTTTAAAAGTGTACTTTTTAAGAAGCAACAAATACTAGGGAATAGGGAACATCTCGCACGAGAATATTTTGGAGAATAATTTCCGAGAGTGCTTTGTACGATACGAGCATGCGCACATATATACATAGGTACATTTGGGCTAATGCTACTAAAAACCATGCATATATATTTTTTGAAATATAGATGTTTAAAAGATTCATCTTTGGTCAAACATATTTGACTAAAATTGGTAGGTTATTGTTCTAAGGGCCACACTCAAATGTAAATTTGCCTTGTACATATTGAGTTGAAGCCGTAATAAACATACATAAGTACTATAGAATATTGACGAAAATGATGTTTAAAAAAATTCATTTCAACCTATTCAGAAAAGGAACTAAAGCGTGTGGTCCTGAGATGCTTATTTTCCAAGAAAAACACCATTGAAAGTACTTTTAATTATCACCTTTCTTAAAAAGAAGGGAAAATATAAGAAAAAATTCTAAAATTTGTAAATAATATTAATTTTTATGAATATTTGCCTATAATTAGGGAAGTAAAGTTATATCACTTAAAACAATGGGGAAATGTTAACAAAAAAGTTTTGTTTGATACTTTGAAATAAACAACACCGCTACTTATAACAAATCACTGAAACATGTGCATCAAAAACTTTCCAGCCAGTTTCTGGGGGACTATTTATATTAGAATCGAAAAGTTTACACCTCTGCCATATGCCTTTCAAATGCATTATCAAGCCATGAGTACATGTAATATTTGAATTAGATGTGGAAACAGATGGACAATACAATGCTATTAGATTGTGTTGTGTTAGTTAATAGAAGAAAATATGATATTTTGCTAAAAGGTTTCTGCTAAACATGAAACACAAAACGGAATCTGCTTTTCTCCACGTGGGTAACTTTACCCCAATGTATTTGTTTAGCGACCAGGAAATTCTTGTCGAAGTGCTTAGAGATGAAAACCCATTTTCTCTTAAGTGCGTATTAACCATCTGTATTTGAATAGACTCATAAACAAACATGCATCCAGTTTTTACCATAGGATGCCCTGAGCTTCTTTAGCCAATGAGAGAGCTAACAATCAAGGGAAGAAGCTCGGTTTTCCCCATTCCGATGTCATT
>JAQFXM010002069.1:0-27066 GCA_034693345.1 Entomobrya multifasciata
ATTATTGGTAAACTGCGAGATCCAAGAAGATCCAAGACCATGATGAATATTTACACCCACGTGCAGGAATTCACATACTATTATGCTGGAATTGAAAAAAACTTAGTTATCTCGTATATGAAATATCGACTACTCATTCGGTATTTAAAGTTAGTAATTTCCTTTTCATCGTACGATTCCCATTTCCTTTCAAGATGAATTTGTCTTCCACGCAAAGTTGAGTTTGGTTAGTTGGATTCTCTGAAGACAAGGGACAATCTATGCGACAATGTAATTACTTATAAAAGCTTTTAGAGTTGCGGATATTATTTCATTATTGTGCTTTCTACAATAACATTTTAGCTACATATTATAACCAATGGAAGTAAGTGACCCATTTTGTTCATTTTGAAAGCCTTGGTACATTCTCCCTAGACACAGCACATATCTTACAAGTTGTCGCGAAAACCAATTCCATGAGAATCGGTCAGGTTGCTCTGACGATACTACTGGATTGTCTATGGACTGGCTTACATGCATGGTCTACAAATCTCTGCAAAAGTCTAGTTTTCAATTCTATTGTAATTTATGGATTTTCACACATGCGTCCATAAAAACAGCCTCTGATGAGCGCAGCGTAAGCATTTCATTATAAATGCTTCATTACATTTTGCATCCTAAGGAAATTATAAAATATTTCATACAGTTTGCAAACTCAAACTCTGATGATGGATTTTAAATAGCAATTTGCAACCAGTTACAAGTAAAATTACATTTACCTACACAGATTTGTTTTTGACAATGTAAATGCAGAGCCATTATGTGTGTTGTACAACTGGTAAAAGGCGGTTATGAATTATAATAAAAGATTTACAAAAAACTACGCTTAGCTGCACAAACATATTGAAAATACTACTTACTGAATTAACCAAACCACATCTTTTAAGCAAACAACGGAAGATCGGTGGTGTCGGGGGTTGCAGAAATGAGCAGCATTAATTTTGGAGTATGCATCATTATTAGGAAACATCAGCTTTATCATCATCATTCACTATATCTGCCATGCCGTGACTGCATGGCATTGGCAGATTATTGTGTTATGCTGTAGTATATTAAGATGTATTATTTATTACCACCAATAAAGCCCCTACCATAAAACACGCGTATATTTTTCCCTTTTCTCGTATTTATGCCGTAAGTATTCTCATTTTTTAGCTCTCTTGGCCTGCCTCTCTCACACTCCCAACCAGACTTTTCTCTGGCACAATAATAATACCGTCTACTAAACCAAAGGTGTTGCACTGCGCTATGATTACGTACACGTAAAACTACAATGCAAAAAATTCATTGATATAAACTGTTTACTAGACAAGTGTACATTTAAACTGATATATTGCTCTCTATTCAACCACCTTTATCAAATATTTTTTTTGCTATCTATTGTGTGCCAGAGTGGCAAACCTGTAAAAAGATAAGGGGAAATGGGACGATTATTAGGTAGCAAAATATTCAGCAAATACACAAGTCCTTGAGTCGCCAAAGAGCTCTTTTTAATTAGCATTAATTCACAACTTCAGTTACAACGTGTAATATTCATAGTCAATCACTGAATTGTTCCATAAGCTTTAAAAAATCTTGTGCTTCATTGTCGCTGTCGCATATGAAAAATCCTGACGTAATTTTGTACTTCAGAGACGCATAATACAAGCACAAGCACCTTGACTCGACAGTCGACTCGACACTCGCACTTGAGTGTTTTACCATTTAACCTGATCCCTCACTCACCTAGTCTAATATGCATGCAATGCAGGATTTAATGGGTAACGAGCAATTTTTATTATCAAATGTCCAACATGTCTATTTTCTACCATTTTTTTATTGCAATATCTCTCTTCACATATTACATTAGTGAAGGAAATATGTACACACGAAAAAAAAAACACATAATGTGTTCCCCAAGGTGGGTGTTCGTGAAACGTTAGAATAATGGGCCATAACTTATGGGTTTTATGGTCATAGTCATGTACTTTGAGCAAAGTACATTCTGCATTCATTTTTCATCCATTATCAGTTTTCTACCGGTGAAAAAATACTACCAACTATCCGAAAAACTATTTATGTGTACATTTTCAGAAGCATTATTCAAACTTGATATGGAAAATGGAACTTTCGTAAATTACTATTATCTCTGAAAATAGGGTATTTATTATAAAAGTACTACAAAACTACAAATAAATTTTCCATTGGTTGAACGAGGACAAAGGATTTTCCCCTGGTTCAATATCTATTCATTAAAATTCTGAAATTAATACGTGCATACTGTTTATTCTACTCTTCCAACTAATAACAAAGCCTAATCCTCATCACATCACATCTGAAAATTACACATTTTAACTCACACTGTCATACACCATGTCACGCTTCCTTACACTACTCTAATCTATAATACATTTATAATGGGATCTGAGTTTTGTAACTTTGTAAACTTGTGAACTATGAGAGATGAAATGGAAAGATATTATTCGTTATCATCATTCTCGTATTATTATCGCTTTTTTTAGTAAGCAAAACTATAAAACACCTATACAATTTTATACATGTATGTACATTTATGCTGGAAAATGAAGCCTTATAATTCTAATTCTAATAATATAAGGTGAGATGTTGCGTTGCGATATCATACACTTGAGAGAGATTCGAGAGCACATGAGAATTTCCTTTTAAAGTTGATGAATATGTAAAAGGATTGCTTTTGTGATACATATTTTTTCTACATTTGCCAGACCAGCAGAAAAAAGTTTTTTTACTGTCTAATACGACAGCAACAGTAGTACTCACTATTCTCATAGCTGATAGCTGTAGAATTTCTAAGTTTGGAATTACTGGAAGCATGAACACTGACTACTCTGACTACGACCCTTTTATATATTGAATACTTATGCCAAAAGCGGAAAAGGCATGATGCTGCTGCCATGTTCCTTCCTTTTTTTTTCTCTCTACGAAAAGTACCTACCTATCTAAGTTCACAGCAAACGTTAGATGAATAACATGTGCTGCAACTTTCTCTGTTTGGGCAATACGCAGACTTTTTTATGAACTTTGGGTGAACGGAGAGTGAGAGAGGGAAAAAGAGAGAATGAGCCAAAAGTACATTTCCTTTTTACTGCTTTCTCATTTCTTTACCCTCTCTTCTTGTACTACAAATACATAATATTTAATGCTTGCTGGATGGATAGGATTCTGGCTCAATACTATTTTTAAGTCTTTTGTCGTTTATTTCCCTTTCTCTTACTTTCTCTCTGTTCCCTTATTCTTCCCACTTTCACCATTTTCCATGATATGATGAGATTCTATGAGATTTTCTCGCGGAATAAGCCTTTAGCTTTTTTAGTTCAGTTCAGTATGCTCTTTAGGCAAAATGAGAAACATACTGCTTGTTGGCTTCAGACACAGTCAGTCGTCAGTCTTGTTGGATTGGATGTTTAGAACCGAGTCAAAAATATTTCTATATGTACTTCTCTTTTTATATTCTCTGAGCAACCTGGTCAAACTATTTGTGTTGTTACATATTTACGAAATCCTATTAAAGAAAAATATGGTGTTTTATAAATAAATCATTGAAAAATGCGACAATACAAAATTATATATATATATAATTATATAGTTATACAATTGTGTTGTCGCATTTTTCAATGTAAATAAATGACTATGATGAGAGGATTTTCTCGTGCTGCTGCTTCGTTTGTGATCATCATGGAAACTAGTAGTGGCGGAGAAAGTGGCAGCGAATGAAAAGAGAATGGGAAAATGTTCAAAGGAAAATTTTTGCTTTGTGGAAAAAACACCTAAAGAGTACATAAAAGGGAAAAGGAAATGTTTGTGGTTTAAAGCTGGATGGTGGCCACAAAACGAACGCTTAAATTTAACACTTTATGTTGTTCAATGAAATATGAAATTTGTGCCAAAAACGGACAGCAAAACTGCCACGAATTTTTAGTGGTCTTTACACATCTTCATTTTCATCCTTCCCTTTTCTCTTTCATGATTCCAATTTTTATCGCCATTTTGTACTGTACTACTCAATAGTACTACTAAAAAGTACTAACATAAACGTGAGCTCTGAAGCTGAGCCTATTCCACAAAGCAAAGTCATCTCTTCTAAAAGTATATATATGTTTTTTTTGGATTCTGCCTTTTCCTTCATGTTAAAGAGAACAAGACATTATTTTTTTCGTCTAAAAGACAGTTTTGCTGTAGCTAGATTATATGCTGTTATGCTAAAATGCAATTCCTTCTTATCTTGGTAGAGAGGATACACCAAAAAATGTGGTTTCATGATGGCATGTTGGTTTTCAGTGGTGTACCTAAAATGCACATCATTTTTTTATGTGACTCACTCAGTACAATAGGAAATCCAGTAACATTTCTTAATTTTGTTTTTCGTTAAAAAAGTACAAAACTACATGCAACCAATATTCACAATTCTACATTATCCATACCATATGCATATGGAATGATTCTGAAATATTAATTTCCTCGATCATGACTATTCATGACGTTAATGCATTTTAAGAAGAAAACCATAATTTTACTAATTATGCCAGAAATATTGGATGATTCACTACTAAATTGAAGTTACAAACCACAAAGCAATGTACACTAATCAATTTACCAAGAAAACTTGGAACAAATGAAAAATTGCAAAAACTTACTCCATGATCCACAAGTCCGTCCCAAAATGGCACCAGTATCCGAATTATATAAAAAGTTGCCGAATCCACCTTGGGAATTGGGGCTATAATCGTCTTTTTTACCGGCCATTTTGATAGCAGCACCCTAAAAAAGAGTTTTACGAACAAGAGATACTGGGCGATATGATGATGACACTAACAATATGAAAACCCGACTGACTGTCTCAAAGGCAAGATGCCGAGTGAGTGAACGCTATACTTATAATGATGGCACTGGCTCACATACGCTTTCAGTATCTCTATCACTTTGTGATTATGAATTCCACAACTGTTGGAGATACGATAAGAACCAAAAAAGAGAGCAGAGAAGAGTGTGTAGTGTGCGAGTTTCCGTGAGAGAGTGTGTGCAGAAATAAAAATACGCTTTTGTAATGTTCCTCGCAACGACGATCTTTACCTCTTGTACCACCACCGCACTAACTCCTCTTTTTCTATCTATCTCCCTCTCCTCATCACCCCTTCTCTTCACTACAAACAAAATGCGAAATACTCATGTGTGCTGCAAATGCAAACGGCAACACTTTTTATTAATTTTGTCCAACGCTGCCTTTCCTTTCGTCTAACTCCTCTGTTTGTAAAGATACTCGTTCGTTTGAACTTCTTGTGTGTGCTTGCTTAAAAAAAACGCAAATAGCAAAAGTATTTTTTTGTTTGCATGAAAAGCATATTTCATCATAATATCCACACACACTTATATGTGTACCTATTAAAGAATAGCTTTAATAATATGTCTAAGTCATAAATGAGTCTAATATTAGCTCTTTCTAAATGGCATAGGTATCTATATCATTTAGCTTCTTGTCTGCAATTTTTTCTCTGGTGTGTTTAACGTTAGTAATGTATGTATACTTGTCTTATTGTTCTTTTCCCGTTCTGTTGAGGAGGAGATGGAAAAAAGAACGAATTGGAATAAGAAGATAACCTTTTTTTAAATCTTCTGTGGCAGCAGCTGCACGAGTGAAGCAAAAGTCTTCTATAAATCTATAGTTTATGTTTCCCAAAGAAAATGTTATATGAACGTGCTTCAAAAAGGAATAGGTTGAGTTCTGATATGTGGCTGTGGCAGTTTACATGGTGATGGTGCTTGGTTACAAGAAGATGAGGATGTGATTCAACTCTCATTTTTAGAAGATGCAGCAACCAAACCAGCACCAGCCATCGCCGTTATTCTCCGAGAGACTCAGGGACTACTTCCAATGGGTTTCCACATTACAGGCAGCGAGACAAGCTATGTTGCTATTTCTTTGCTGATACCTATTTTTATGGATGGATCTATGATACTACTCGTAAGAGGCTATGATCATATTAAATGAAATTTTTATGTTGCCAAATCTGTGACCAACACGACCTTTTTCTTTCACATCTTCACTGATTTAAAATGCGAATGGAGTTATACATCAAAGGAATATATTTACAAGTTATGGAAATATATGTGACTGTTACATTATATACATTGGTAACATTTATGATGTAAAATTATAATATGCAGGCTCGGCTCGGCTTGTGACGTGATATTTCTGCAGCTGTTTTAGGTGTGTGGCTTATTGTATTTTTCTATAATGGGTTTTAGTTAAAGTATTAGTTTAATCGTAAGTTGGATGGAATGACTGTATTTTCATCGTCTTGGAATGAGGTATGTATTATGGTTGGTTTACATGGGTAGATGTATGCTTCGAATTAATTTTTTGTTGTTATAGTTATAACTATAACCACACCGTAACCACCTCCTTTTCTCTTTATAAAATCTTCCATTCTCTGCAACAAATCCGACAAAATTCTTGTACATTGTAATGCACTTGTTTCCATTGGAAAGAACAACTAAAAACCAAAAAGTCTGGTAATGACATATGCATTTGACATGCTTAAGCGAGGGACCATATTCTCTAGGAATTCGAAATTAAAAAATGCTAGAAATACTTTGTTTTCAAATCACGAAAAATATTTTATTTGTTTTTGGTCTTCTTGCAAAAATAAAATGTCTGTAGTGACAACGCAACGACAACGTAACGAGGGACAGACAGGATTGATTGAATGTAAAATGTTGGGATTGGGAAATACAGCCAAAGGTATTCAGACAGACTTACTTTGCCCCACTGTATTGTGAATTGATGCAAAGTGCAATGCAATAATATGTGATTCAATCTCTGGAGATATGAGATATCTGGTAATTGGTGAGCACTTTTTTATTTCTGGTATAAATCCTGATTGCAAATAATCAAATAATGCAAGATACAACGTTAAATGTTGAATGCTTTAAGCTACAATGAGTAATGAATGAATTACACTTATGTTCCGCATCAACTATTTCTAGTCCTTAAAAAAAGTTCAAAATTATTCGAAAACCGTTTCCATGCACGCGAAGCGTTTAAAGTTTAGTACTTACTTACTGTTTACCACGAACTTTTAAAAAATCCTTGCAGTTATCAAATCGTGATTTCGACTGTGCAAAACTTTGCTCATTTCATATCAGGCAATTTTGTTGTCCGTAGTACTAGACTACTTCATGCTTCACAATTGACTACCATATATCAATATCGGTAAATAATCTGGTGAAGAAGACTTCACTGAATCCCTGACCCCTTACTGAATTATTTTAGTACTTTTTACCTTTTGATTTTTTATTAGACGCATATGTATTATGGGAGGAGTGGATCATAATTTCGTTACTGATACCTACAATCATATCATTGACTATTTAAGTGATACAGTCTATAGTTCTATAGTCCAAGCAATCACATAATATTAAATGCTTTCACTTTTTATTTTATGGTGCTCGGGACTCCATACTGACCATGAGAATGGCTTGCTAAAAATATTTGGAGCGTATTTATTTGAGACGAGTCTTAAGGTTTCCGATGAAATCGCAAATCAATTCGCTACCACAATAAATGGTTTAAAATATTATTTTCAGTTCAGCAAACGACTCTAAAAATCCATTTACATCACATATTGGTTGCTTCTGCAGTTGATTTATTAGTAAGGCACGCTGCAAGTATATTTCGTCTCAAAACGGATCTTTTCATGCTGCTCGGAGCTCTCCCGGGTACCATCTTCAACGAGAAACGGGAATCACTACTCCGACTTGTTATAAGTACATAACGTGTAAAAGACTCCACTTAAGCTAAGTTCCCCATTTCTTTCATGCCATCATCATGATGCGAGTCAGCTTTATTGTTGATTTTGCTGAAGTGAGCTGAAAGGATAAAGGGTATTTGAACAGAATCAACGTAACGTACACATGGGGATAATGTATTTGATTGTGAATCTTTGTTTTCCCTATCTAGCTTCTTGCAAGTTGCCGTTTCGTTGGTGTTGGTACAGTTCCATTAGTTCCAAAGCATGTAATTGAAATGTTTGTCTTGTCTAGAATTCTTTGAATAATGTCTGCTTACGAAAATTTCTCTTTTTTATCATTGTACTACACATAAGTAATACACAAGATGGTGAAACTGGACTTCGTTATAACTGAAAAAAACAAAATACTCATTCCCAGACAGGGAATTAACGGGTAATCTATTGAACTCAAGCCGAATAATAGGTTATTGTACGTTCTGATTCTATATGCAGACAATACCCGTTGCTAATTTATCTCTAATCATAAATATTGCGTTGGGTAATTGTTTTTCTATATTGACATAATGATATTTTATTTATATGACTCAATCTACAATTCAGACTGACAAAGTGACAAATCATATTCAAACATAACTTTCACTTTACCTTCGACCAGGTTTACGAATTAGGATCAAATTAGTGCTATAATTTTATTCACAATTTCTCGGTTTGACAAGTAGGGTGTATACTAAATAAAATATTATGTATTCAAATGGCTTATATAAAATTATAAGTAGGCGGGGACGCATATTTATCTCTTCACCTCAAAGAGAGGTGTCGTTATAATAATGATTATTATGTTTCAGACAAATCACAAGTTAAAATTACAGTTAGTATTATAAATAGTATTTTCGATTAAAAACTTATATATTTAAAATTGCATAAAATTATTCTGCTCTATAGAAATTGACATAAAGTGTAAAAATCACAAATTATTTCTATGTACAATAAAATACGGGATGCCGGATATGTTTTTAAATTCGAAATGCTTTGTATTAAGAACTGAAAACCATTAATTTGTACAATCTTCCTGCTGAATTGCTTTAAGTGGCTGCATTTTGGACTTTTTGGAGACGGGTGCTGAGTTTACTTCCAATTTCGAACCGAAACGCTTCTCTAACGGTCGAATTTGTGGTTGAAAGCTGGGCTGCGAACAAGGAGCAACTGAGCGTCGTATTGCCTAAAAGACAAAAATGATTTCAGATTTTAATTGCTAATTTCATAAATCGAATTGGAATTGAATTTATGTAGCTTTATTTTTTTAAACAATTACCTGCAAATTTGCTTTACTGGGGCTAGGACCAGTTCGGCCAGACTTTTTGCCATATTTTTCCTCCTTGAACAGCTTCCATTCTTTATCGATCATAGTTGGAATTTCTTCTCCCAGTATTTTCATCTTTTTGCCATGCTCAGTTTCAAACTTATGAGCGAGAGAGATCAATTCTGCTTCTACCTTAGGAATAGCCTTCATGACATAATTGTGCATATTTTGATCTTTCAGCAGAGACCCTCCTCTAAAAAATAAGGGAAAATTCAAACAATATTTATGATTATACGTAATTTATCTCTTTTGTACGCGTAACACGCACGCTCTCACATAACACCTACCTATTTACGAAACGGGAAGGGTCTGATGCTTTCGTCTCGAGTTCACGTAACTTTTTCCACATAGTGTCTCTCTTCTGGATCTACATAGTACATCATACAAAATCGACAGATTTAAATTTAAATGTCACATGCTAACGCTAGCAGTTAATAAAGAATAAAAAGAGTTAATTTTCATGAAAATGTACCTTTTGTAAAATTTCTTGATTCTTCTTGTGATAAATTTTCCACTTGTCCAGTTCCGTCTTATGGATCGACAACATATTTTCTGTGAACTCGCAACTTTCGAATTCAATGAATTGTCTTTTCTCTTCTTCCGTAATAAGACACTGATCCCAGATGTCAGCTATCTCCTTCCGTAACTCGCAAATAAATTCTCGCAGTTTCCGACTTTTGTCCACCTTTCTACTGCAGTATTGGGTTTTCAACTCAAGAAGCTAAAAAACAATATGAAGTCAAGCAACCAATTAAATACTTCGTAGAAATTGACATAGTAGAATTGAATAATAAAGTAACCCATGTTCACAACGGTTTACAAGCATCATTTGTGTTTTACTGTGTTTAAAATTCCAGAATCAGCATTCGTAAAGCACAAGCCAATCTCTTCATTGTTTTCCAGCTCACTCCAAAATGCTTGCACCTCCTTCCACAAAGATGACGACTCTGCTTTCTTCTCTTCAACTCGCTTGACCAACTGATCATACACCTCCTACATAAAATACAGACATACAACCATAATTAAAATGTGATTAAAAATTACATTTTTACGGTAGTACTCTAAATGCAAATCCCAATGTTTATATGTCCACTTTCTGTCCATATCTTTTTTACCTGACATTTCCAAATTTTCTCTATACTTAGACTTTCCTCCACCACATTTTCCAGGTCATCAAAAATCAACTTTCCAAACTCCTCATCCTCCGGCCGAGTACCCAGGATCTCATACAACGGCTTAATTCTCCTCCTCCATGCAGCAAACTCCGACTTCAAATTCCTCTTCTGTTTCTCAACAGCCTGAACAGATTCCATGATTTGCTTTTCACACTCATTATCTTTATGAGGAGTGTCCATCTTTAATGCACTCACTTGACGCACTACAATCACCTCTCTCTCTCTAAACACACAGCCTCAATCAACAAATTAAATCTTTGCTCTATTTTAACCAATTACACTTCACTTTATCCAGCAAATTAATTTTTCAATAATACAGTATCCGTTATCTATTTAATTATGCCAAACTTATGGATAACAGTTAAATTTCAATAATATTTACCTAGCAGACTCCTGACTTTTGTCTGACAATTTTTATGTCGTTACTTTTTAAATGTAATCATTGCATAGTGCATGGGATTAAGCAGCTGCTTGTCAGATTGTTGACCGTTTCCTCGTGGAAATTTCAAAGGGAATTCTCACAAACAAACAAGCTTGTTGCTATAAAAAATAGTTGGTCCCACACAATTTCACGATACTGCAAGCTATCTACGCCACCGTATTACACCGTAGTTATGCAGCACATTAAGTTGTGTACCTAAGATTACATTGGTGATGCGGAATGTTGAAGGTTCGTGTGCTGTAGAATATATACCAACTTCACAAGGACCGTAAATGTACAGATCCAAGTGCCGTGGGAAAGTCAGACGAGGATTTATTGGTGTTTACATCTCTGGCGCGAATTCAGCCCACATTTAAACTAATTATTATGGGGCAGATACTGGCCAATTATCAGATCATCTGCTGGCTCAGAAGGAGGAAGTAAATAAAATGTCATTCATTTAAGTGGAAAAACACTAATAAGCAGTCATTCGAAAACTAATTTATGCTTACGAGTTAATAGCAAGGAAACCAACTGACCTACATTTTCAAGTGTGTGTTCAAAAGTAAATTGTTTTTGTGATCACAAAACCATTTAGTTATATTGTTTTGGTTTGAAGTTTAAATTGCGACAGTTTTTAATGCATGGCCTATAGTACCTGCCTTGATGAGAGACTGTGAAGGAATGTGAATCAAGATTAAGTGTGCAGAGTGCAGAAAAACAGATATATAAAATATAAACGTAAGCTGTGTAAATTAAGTACTTTTTAAAAATTACATGTAAAAAATTTACTTACTTATTTAGCTGCGGTTATACATTTACAAGCACACTTGAGTACTTGACCAATTTTGTATTAAATGTATTGTTTTGAATTTAGGATGCATTTTTGTTTTTCTGGTAGTGTTGAATTTTTCTTGACTGTATTGTTTGCTGATAAAAACTAACCAACGCTCATTTTGCATCTCAAATTAGTTAGGTGATTTCTTAAATGCGTGTGATAAATTGACGAAAAATTAACTTTTACAGCCAAGCGAGATACAAAAAAACAGCAGGTTTGAGGGATACATACTTGAAAGGTGACTCAACTCTTAAATCTCTTTAACTGTTGACAAACTAACAATTTAGCTTAATTGGTGTGGTGGGTGGGTGGGTGGTTCTTGTGAACATCTGTAAATGCATGAAAGTTTACAGAGTGCTTAAAAATAATACTTGCTGTTTAGGAAGGTGTAATGAATAATTGTTGCAAAGTTTAGACATCAACAATACTGTAGGCTCATTGTTAGTGTTTGTTGGATGCGTATTTACTATTCTGTCGTACCAATTGTGGTACTGTATCACAATTTGTTAGTTTACTTCATCTTAAATCTTTAGCGAACATCTTTTTTATAACCTTAAAATGTTATAGAAACTGATCTGATTGTTTTCTTTTAAAGTAATGATAGTTAATCAGGGATATTGCTAATTTTTGGAAGGGCAAGGCGTTGTCCACTAGATTGGCGGTCCAGTGTTTCTATACCACGTCCGGCTAGATGACAAATGGTGTCGTTCGATGAGACAAGTTGAAGGGCGTTCCCACAACCATTGTGACCCGACCCGACCCCCCATCAAAACTCCTACCGAGTATATATCCTCCTCTTCCTCCTGCCGGGCTTTTTTCCATTCGGATCACCAAGTGCAGCAAAATGGGGAAGCTACTTTCCAAGCTATTTGGAAATCGGGAAATGAGAATTTTAATGCTTGGCCTTGATGCAGCTGGCAAAACGACTATTCTATATAAGCTAAAGCTAGGACAATCGGTGACTACAATACCAACAGTTGGATTTAATGTTGAGACGGTGACGTATAAAAAAGTAAAATTCAACGTGTGGGATGTCGGGGGACAAGATAAAATCAGACCGTTGTGGAGACATTACTATACTGGAACACATGGGCTTATCTTTGTGGTTGATTGTGCTGATAGGGATAGGATCGATGATGCGAGAAAGGAACTTCATCGAATTATCAATGACAGAGAAATGAGAGATACTATAATTCTTATATTTGCCAACAAACAAGATCTTCCTGATGCCATGAAACCTCATGAAATCCAAGAAAAATTGGGCTTAACTAGAATTAGTGATAGAAGTTGGTATGTTCAACCTGCGTGTGCTGTGACAGGTGACGGACTTTACGAAGGCCTAACGTGGCTGACTATGAATCACAAATCGCCAGTGGGAAATAAATCATTATGAGACCGCCAACTATCCAATAATATTTTTATAGGACTAGTTAAATCGTTAATAAGTACGTGAACAATTTTGTACAAAAATAAAAATAACTTTAGCTAAAATAACCAGTTTAACTTATTTATATAACTTATATAACGGAGTGGCAGTTAGTTTGTTTTTTTAGTAACTTTATCAAATCACATAATAACTATTCACAAATACATCAGTATCAACTTATTACCCACTTGAGTTTGGAGAGGTTCGCATTTTCGTGTATGCAAAGTGTGAATTTGCCATGAGCGTAAATTTAGAAAAAAGGGTGAGTGAGTAGTGGTTATTATTTTGTTTTCACAATGTATGTTCATATATTCATGGCCCGCATGTGGATTTTTTTATTAACATTGCACTTGTAGTTTTGTTCTTGTTGGTTTGTTTTCTTTGTTTATTTTTTTTGGAAAGATTCTGAAACTCAGCTATTCTTCTGATAACTTTTTTTAAACTGTTTTAAATGCTATTATATGAACGTTGCTGTTTTATTGAATATTTGCAGATATACGCTCACGCAAAACTCGAAGTCCAGGACATCGTTTGTTACATTACTTCAACACTATTCCACAGTTTTACGAAGACTTTAGCGCAAATACTCTAATCCAGATTTTGTGACAAGATGGGAAATTGGCATTTAGAAGTTTTTAAACTCGGACTTTACGTCACCTTTCCTGTCGCCATGTTTTATGTTTTCAATCAAGCCAGCCTTTTTGAACCATGGGTTGTGAAGATGAAACGAGAACTCTACCCACCTGAAAATTTGACAAGTCAGGGAGAAATCCGTGCACTTGTTACTGAAATGCGACACAAGCAGCAAGCGGACTTAATCAAGCAAATTGAACAAGAAGAACTCGCGTTTAAGTCTTTGAAACCCTAAATACGATATATATTACAATAAGTAGAGCAAAACTGCATTTTTTTGTTAAATAAGTTATTTACGATGTTCTATGAAAGTGTAATGATTCAATGATGTAGGCGAATGGGTAATATATGTATGTGTTAAGTTACTCTTATTTCATAATCGCGTAGTATTGTTGTTGTAGTTAAAAATGGTTAATTTTATCGCGATAAAATATGTGTAAATCAGTATACTTATTTAAAAAATATTTAATGGGAATTTTTTACTTCACTCATTCTTAAAATTAGAAATGATATTTTGTTTTACGCGGCGTTTCCGAAATTCTTAAGCATACTTAAATTTTGGAGAATTTAAGATGTTTCCTCGAAGGTTTGAATCGCATCAATATATATTCAAATTATAAAAAGAACAACAATAGTGATACAATGTAATATGTAATATTTAAGCATTTTTAAACCGCGTAGAACGTAATTAATTATAATAGGGCGATGCATAGTTCCTGTCTGGTTTTCCTATAAGTATTGTCTACATTTAAATCATTTTATTGATTTGGAATGATTACGATTAGCTTTATGTTTCCTTTGATGAACATGAACTGCACAATTGCACAAATTATATATAGCATCATGTTACATGGTAATTTTATTTGTGTGAAATGTGAAAACTAATTTTGTAAACCGTTATATTGCATTTACAGCGCCAAGAAATGAGAATGTAGTGTTATAATATATTATTTTAGTATGCTCTTGTAAGCTAGATGATCATGGCCAACTTTTGTTTTGTTTGTTTGAATCATTCATAGATACTTGAAATTCGAAAAAGAATAAAATGTGTGAAAGTAAACTTTACGAACGATTGTTTTTATTTTTGGCAAAACAAAATTCATAATATAAAATCTCTAAATTCATAAAATATTAAAAATATCTTCTCATTTAAAAGCAGTGGGCGTAGCTTTGCTAAGGTTGCATATTTGCTGCAGGCGTGGGTGAAGTGTGTATAAGTAATGAGGAAACAGGAGTGATCGTAGTTGAAGGAGAAATAGTCGTTGAGGATAGCGTTAGCTGTCCTGGTATACCAAGTATTCCTTTTGATGACCTGTCAATTTGAGATTGCCAACTATCTGTACCCTCATTACTAATGAAATATTGATAAGTAGACGAAACTGATGGAGTGACAGATAGATTGGTAGATACTGGAATGCCTTGAATAATTTGTTTCTGGGGAGAAACTCCTGTAAGACTTGCTGAAGGGATTGTTATGGATGTGGATGTTTTTGCTAATAGCGGCCTCATAATATTATTCACATTATTGTTTTGGCTCATTGTTGTAATATTACCGGAAGTAGCTATGGTAGCCATATTTGTACTGTGTTGAAGATGTTGCTCAAGTAAATGCCTTTCCAAATGGGTTTTCAGCTTATCTTGACGGGAAAAGGCTCTGTTGCAATAGCTGCATACAAATGGCTTCTCTCCAGTATGCGTTCGAATGTGGCGTTTCAGGTGCGCTGATCTGGCGAAACTTGCCTGCAAGTAAACAAGTTGTCAACAAAATAATCTATTAGTAAAAGCTTTCCTTCTTGTCATGTTGTCATTGTCACCATTTGAAATTGATTTTTAAAAGAGATTACTTACTGGACAATATTGACATGAGTAGGGCTTGTATTTACCAACGTGCGTCTTAATATGCCTTTGTAGTAATGTCAGCGATGTAAATACTTGAAAACACCATGGACAGTTGGCAGGTAGTGTCTCTGTACTTGTGTCAATGCCTAGTGACATGTTGCCAAGTATGTTGTCCTAAAGCAAAAGAAATTAATCAATTTTCAATGTTGCTCGCCAAACTAACCAAAATTCTTCACAATTTTATGACAAAGTTTTTGACAGTTGCAACATACAAAAGATACCTGTGAGTCGGGGTCAGCTAAACTTTTAAGATCCACAACGGTAATCGGCATTTCTTCATCGTCATCATCATCCACATCATCACCAGTTTCATGTCCCAAATGATACATGTTGTCTTCATTGTTATCCTTTGATAAATCAAGTTTACCTCCAGTTACCCCATCCTTTTCATTTTGTGCTGCCTTTGTTACATTGGATTGGTTTCCAGCCGAGTTATCTAGATTTTGGCTAGAGTTGTCATACTGCGAATTAGAAGATTCATCATTGTTTGCTGTAGAAAATGCAGAGGACGATTGCTGAGACATGGAATCTAGTGTTGTGGCGACAATTGAGGAAGGATCTAATTCCAGCATCATGCTTTCACCTGGCTCTGTTTTAATATCATCCGAACCAATTATTTGGTCATCTTCATACAACGGAACATCATTCGACTCATTGATATCTGGAATGGGAGCTTGTCCAGTCACTTGCTGCTGAGATGGTGCCTTCTTTGCAGTGGTGTTTTGACTTTGACTGCATACGTTTATATTGCTGGTTGGGTTTGAATTACTTGCCATTTTAGGTGGCATGCCAGCCATAGCTTTGTTAAGAGCTGCTGTTTGAATTCTTTTTCGGAACATTTCCACTCCGCAAGACTGTACTGCTCTTTCAATAGCCTTGGACAAACTACTGGAACCAAACTCTCGAGCTATATTCATTAAAGTTTGTAGTTTATTCTTGGGAACTGTTGTCTTTCCTGTGTAAATGTACTCCAAAGCCAGTTTCATGTCACTTGTGGAGAACGCTTTAAAAAATAGCATGGGATGGCTACATGGAGTTGGCCAGGGTGTTGTGGAAAGCATATTGTACATGTAAGTACCTGTAGACGCCAAAATTACCTGAAATTATGTAAAAGAAACAAACATTAAAATTACAGCGGTATTTACCAAGCTTCGGTTTTACATGTACGTTTTAGGGATTCCATGTTACCCGGTGTGCTTGCAGTTGTCCATCTGCACAACAAAGGGTACAGTCAGCGAAGTCATTCCGCGAAAATATTTGCATACAAATATGTTGAAAAGTGACCATTTGTTCTTCCACGCTGGAAATCAGTTCCAGTGCGAAGTTTTCGTTCATTTCCTCCTATAAGTTTTATATGGAACAACAAAGACGCATACATACTGAACAAGTGCACTTTGGGGCATAGTGAGATAACCACACATTTAATAAGGATAAAATTTAGTAATTTTCACTTACCATCATGATATCGGCAATTCCGACTAAATGGTTCCGGTGGAAAATATTAATGATGTTTACAATGGTTTCATGCAGCTAGTCACATACACAAGCTTAAATCAATTAAACTACCTATGCTAGTTTTATTGCGCTTTACGTTTCTCCATGAATTTAGCAGAAGAAGTGAAGGAATCCCAATGTATGAGTCTGTTTTGTTACAGAATTAAATAGTTTCTGTGTGAGTGGAGTAATTCCAGCTACTTCAACCTATATCGATGTAAACCTACCATGGTGACAAATGAAAAATCCCCTTCTTACTGCGCTTTAAATTATTGCGTAAAATATGAAAAATAGTTTGTGTCAAAGATTAACTTTTCTTGATTATTTTTAAAACTCATCTGCAGATGATAGCCTGCAATAAAATACGGGGAGAATGACCAGAAAAATGGAAAAAATGCATGTAACATTGCATGTATGATGCTTTCATATGACTATGTTGTTTAGTGGTCGTAATGCTTACTTTGCTGCAAAAGCTTGCCAGGGGGTATTGGACCCCTCCTCTCAACTCTTTCGCAACAACACTGCCAGAATATCGTTTCTACACTTTTTCATGAGCGTTGCACATAATGTGGAGCAAGTACATATGTAAGTGTAAGTAAAGTAGTAGAATGATTTCCCCTATCCCCATTTCTTCATGCGTAAAATGTAAAAAAGTAGAGTACAAAAAAGCAAAAAAGTTACTATACTGACTACAATAACATGAAACACTCTTTTGTTTTATATATCTTGTCGATCTCTTCCTATTTTGTGAGATTCAATGGAGTCATCATCGTTTCTTTCTTTTTTTACTGCTTGTAATGCTGTTGTACTTTTAGCAGGCAGTTCATCCGTTCATTTAAAAGATTGTTAATGACTATCGCATAATTCTACTTACCTAGTCGCATACATATGTACCATGTATGTATGTATGTATTTTATGTCATGCGTGTGTGAAGATGAAGTAATGATGTATTTCAATAATTATTCATAGACAGCTTTTTATTTCTCTGGTTAGAATCCAAAGAAGTATGAAATGAAATCCTATGGATCGTTAGTCGATTTGCGAGTAAAGAAATAGTTGATAAGTCACATTTATCTACAAGTTGCTTTTTAAAGAAACATTTATTTGCTTGTATTCAAATATTAAGCTTGCCATAACATAGTAAAGTGTATAAATGAACAAGTGCATGATTGAATGAAATCATAAAATTAAGAATAAATTATAGTTAATTATTTATGATTTTAAGTTAAAATATGAATTATAAGGCATAAAACGCCTAGTTTTTCAATTTCTGTTATAATTTTTGAAACTAGAAAACTTCCTCAATAAAGGACTCCTGTTCTGGAGAGATGTCAAATTCTGGTTTGCTTGTGGCATTGGTTGCGGTAGCACCATTGTCGGTTTGCTCGCCTTGGCTTTGAATTGACATGACCATTGCTTTTAGCATTTCCAAGTCTCTTGCAGCCCCCTCGGCACGCTGCCTTTCAATTGAATTCTCAGGTTCCCAGCCCAACACTTTAATTACTTCTGTCATCCATTTGCCACATTGCTAGAGAATAAAATGCATGTCAAAGTTGAATACTTTCCAGCGAAACAAATTTATGGTTTATGATTTAAAATGATTTAAAAAAGAAGTTTCGCTCACCATCATTTCGTCCAAATGTTTATCCAGGGACATCTCTCCAGCAGCAAATCTAATTTTTGATAAGCAACAAACTGCTGCCTGCAGTTCATACATGATAAGACTCCTCAATCGATTGTAACCTAAAAATGTTCAGAAAAGTAAAGAATTGATTGCTTTCACTTTCGTAAATAATTCATATGGCGTGGACGGACCTGGGTAAATTTTGTTGAAAACCAAGAGAAGTTCCTCGCAAAGCTGAATTTTTCTGAACAATTTCTTTGGAGACAAAATTGGAAGGGGCTCGTCAGGCGTCCTTCCATAAAGCTGAGCTAGTTCCACTTTCGTTTCCAGCAAATAAAAGTGATTGGGAGAAAGCAGTTTATGAGACTTCCTAACAAAGTCTTCCATTGCACCGATATCCCCCCATTTCTCTTGAATTTCTTCCATATCTTTGCCAATCTTATTAACCATTGATGAAACATATGCCACTGGATATGTCTCTTTGCATAAGTTGCAAACCCAATCCCTAGCTGGGTCAAAGGGATCCTGTGGGATTACCATTGCATCAAAGCCAGTTTTCTCGCAGCAGTTCAGATTCTGACAACGCAATGAGCTAACATGACATCCAAGCTCGGTGGGATCACAGCACCGAACACACTTGCATGTAAAGTATTTTGTCATCTGGAGAAAGTTGGAACGGTCATTAGTACCCCACAAGGGATCCACATAAGAAATGGACAAGTTTGTTCCCTTCTTGATTGGTACAGCACTTCTGATAACGATTGCTTTGTCAGCCATGTCAAACGTTTTCACGCCTTCAAACAAACAAATTTTGCATGTTATGATTAAGAGTAATCTCGTCTGAATTTTGGGATAATTAAAATAATTTAGTTGGTCAAGTAATTTTCATACAATTAGGGCAACAATTATGCTCAAGGAAAGATGAGTTGTTGTAAACCCCTGAAAATATTATAAAATTATAAGTGCTAATTATCATCATACTTCAATGAACGCTTATATTTAAATATTTAAACCTATAAGCCTTCTATTTATATGCCCATTTGCATCCGGTATGGGAATCTCATGCCCATTTGTCTCAACGATTCCAATCAAGTTCAGAATTGTGTCCTCGTCAACATCCTTCCTTTGAAAGAAACCCTGTACAACTTTCACCGTTACATTTTTATCTGTCTCGATTTCAGACTGTTGCTCTGGGTATTGACCAGAAAATCGGCCCAGTGCTGTTGCAGACGAGTGCAAAGAGCTGGAATCAGCAGCATTAGCATCTTCCATGCGTCGTTTTTCTATGTGGGATTGTAAATTCAAGAGCTGTTGATATTTCTCTGGAAACCTGTCTTTTAACCCCAAAACACGCAGGATTCCAATTGACCTATAAACTGGATGGTCAACATTAAAATCTCTGATTTTGGCTCCGCCACGTTTCTCAGCAATTATGCATTCTGCCTCATGCTCTGGCGAGTTTATGCATTCTGGCATGGAGCACATTGGCCAGTTACACTTTGGACATGGAGTTGGTTCCACAGTTTCCTCTAAAAATACATATTGGAAAACGTTTGGATCATTAACTTAACATGCATTTGTTTGTTTATGTAAATGCAGTTAATAAACGATATCCTTACTTTGGTATTTTTCCTCAACATCCACGTTGAATTCACGATAACACCCCAAGCACACCGGTGGAGTGACTTTTGGGGGTGTGACGAGTATTGGACGCTCTCGTATGATAATCTCTCCAGGCTTTATATCACGTACTGCTTGCAAAAATCGACCTAAGATGGGTGACTCGCAAATCTTCCAGGAGCAGCACTCTCCTTTATGAATTTTCCAGTGTTTCTTTTGATGTTCCTTAGAACAATAGCTAACTTTATTGCAACCCCCACATCTTGAATTAGCATCTGCGTTGCATAAAGCACATTTAGCAGATGACCCCTCTTGTTCCGACGCTGAGCTAGAATTTTGCTGACCGGCCATGTCTAAATGTTCGATACAAAATGTTTTTTATTTTTGTATTTAATTTACTGAGATTATGAGATTAGTAATTATTATAATTTTCCAATTTTTGTATTATCAAAAATTGAGCAAATGCTTACTTAAAAGTTTGAAGTATTGCTCATACGAAAGCAACTATTATTGGCCTCATTATGTTCTTAAATTTTTACAAAAAATATCCCTACGCTGGGATGTTATTTTTTAATTTGTGACTATGATTATTTGTTTGATTTTTTTACGAGAGTTTGTATTTAATTATTAATTACAGAACGAATGCACGCATATGTGTGTTTCTAGTCATGTGTCTACTCCGCACTCTTGAACAATTCAACGATTTAATGGGTCTGATTTCAACTGTATTAAAAAATATGAAAAGTTTGGTGGTGTTGAAAAGAACTGTTATAAACACCATAGTGTGTTCAAAAACATAATATTTCGAACTCTTATTATATTGGATTCAATACATATGTACTCCTTTGGTAAGTGTTAAATGCATGTGCAAGAATTTCGTTCGGGAAATACTGTCGTGTGTCTTCGTCTGCCTATTTCAGAGTACGTTCCCCATTTAAACGTTCGAAATCATGCACCCACGTGAAGCGCATCAGAATATTAGAAAAAATGCGTGTAAACGAACTATGTTTCATGATTTTGCTCATGAATTCTCTGTAAAATTATTTTGAATTGATAGGAGATTTGTCTACGAAGATCTATGCAGTCTTTTTAAAGCAGCCATATATTTTAAATCTTAAATTAATTGATTGTAATGCATACACTTACACATTTTTGAACGAATTAATATACATACACATTTTTTATTTTGCACCTTTATGAATATTAAACACATTTACAGGTCAAATGTTACAAGAATACATTTCTCCACATTACAATGAAACTTAATTTGATACGATTGTTTAAAGTTCCCGATTTGTTTTTATGGCGAATGGCCCCAAACTACATTGTAGTTTAAAATAATTCTTCTTCAGAAGCCCTTAAAAATAGGTGCTAAGCACTGCGAGATTTCGAAAATAAAGAGTACTTTAAGTTGAGTAAAAAATTCAGTATTAATGACGTCATAAACGGTTTACATTGTCATGGGAAAGTTTTGGAAATGTTACATCTTACATATCAACATACATATCATATATTGTCACTTTATACCATGCTACACATTTAAAAGCATCATTTTACTATTATGGTAAACCCTGGCTTACAGTTTCCATAGTATCTAACTGGCGTACAAAACAAAGTCCACACAAATAACACAATATTCTAGTAAAATTCAGGTTTGAGATCACGGAAAATTACCTGACGTTTGCTATACAATAAGTTCGCATTGGAATCAACGCAAGTAAATATATTTAATCAATAATATAAATTCATTTACAACAACCTTTGGCATTTCTTTTCTATTTGACTTAATTAAGCTTTTCTTGTGCCGTAAAGCAAAAAAGACTAGATAGCAAAAATAAAACTAAACAAAATGTACTTCACATAAGATAAACTAAATAAATACATTTAAATACATAGAATCTTTTAGATTCACATTTGTAATTGTAATCACTTTTTTGCAGGTAACTGGCTCTCCAAATCTCTCAATTCCAAAACATCAGACTTTAATTTGAGTTTGATGATTTCTCTCCAAATTTTTTCCTTGTGTTCCGGATCGGTTATGCCCATTCTTTCCAGGGACAGCTCGTTAACTTTGAGAAGTGCCCTTCCATTCACGTTATTCTGAAATAGAAAAATGGACAAAACTTGTAATGCAATTTAAGAAACATCGCATTGTGAATTTTTTTATAATTTAACAAACCTGGTGAAAGAGATCAGCATATTGAACGCCAATGTCTCCACAATGTCGTTCTAGCCAAAGCTTACACTCATTGACGTTCCAGAGTGCTGGAGGTCGTGGTCGCTTTTGGACATCTCTGCCAAGACTTCTTGGAGAGCTAATGGAACTGGATGTCGATGGAGCTGATTCATCGCCTCCATCGGCCGGAAGAACGCCTTGCTTTTTTAGAGTCATTTTGGAATAAATTTGGCAAGTATTTCAACTCTGAATCTACCAGTTTCGCAGTAACGTTGAGTATACCTCAATAAGGGTCCTCTGAATTTATTTTTAGAAAATTATTTTACTAATTTTAATAGAATTTTTACTTTTCTTACTATCTGTGAAATTTTTCAATAAATTTTGTCTACCGTATATTGTGATGCTTATATCATCACACCGTGTCAAAGTGTGTTATATCATGTTATCCTCTCCTCCAATCTCTTCAATGTCTCATCTTGTAAATTTAATAAAATTACATGCTGGTATTATATAAAAACGTATATTTCTCCATCTTCAAAGAAAACCGTCATCTGATCGTGAGAATAGGCCACCTATATATTCCAAAAACAAAGCAACTCAATTGTTTGTCCAGAGGGGTTCTGAGACACAAAATGAGAGGGTATGAGCGTCGAGGAATCTGCCGTTGCGTTGGATTTGCTAGTGCAAGATTTTGGACATTATGCGTTTTACTATGTTTATGAGAATGTTAGATTTCATTTCGTTGCATTGTCTGATTATGACTGTATGGCTATGGACGTTCTAGGATTAAACAATATACTCTCATTTTTTCATGGCTTATCAAATCTATCAAATCAATTATTTAAACTCAACTACAATTTCAATGATAATTTTAGCGTTAAATTTTGTATTTATTAAATTCGGTTTCACTTTGGTTATGAAAATTTTAAAATTATTTTCAGGCGAATTAAAAAATTGTTTTAAAAATATTGACTTTGTTGACACATTAAACTTAAATTTTATCATTCGATATTCGAAATAGTATTTAATTTCGAGTAAATACAATTTCGAATAGTTTAATTGAATTAAAATTACACAATTGTAGACTTCACGGTTGATGACTGGAGATTATGCTTGTTAAAATGATGCTTTTAATTTTTAGAGTTATTCTCTCCACGGATGCGACGTGCCAGCTGCATGTCCCGTGTCATGATGGTTACGCGTTTAGCATGAATTGCACAAAGGTTGGTGTCCTCCATTAGTGACGTGAGATAGGCTTCTGAAGCTTCCTGCAAAATATTGCCAGATTATAAATTATCTCATTTGTGTTACTATAAAATATTTTATTTGTCAAAGTACTGGAAATAAACTTTTAAAAAGAAAATTACAAGCTTCAAGTCTCACCTGCAAAGCCGCTATAGCAGCAGATTGGAAGCGCAGATCTGACTTATATGACAGGGCTATTTCTTTCACGAGCCTAAAACAAATTGAAACATTGCAAGCAAACAAATATTCGGGTGCAAATTTTATAATGAGTAATCACGTACATAGTAAAATGTATTGCATATGCCAAATAAGAATATTGAAGATCACTCAATACAACTTACCGCTGGAATGGTAGCTTCCTTATGAGCAGCTCTGTTGACTTTTGATATCGTCTTATCTCACGAAGTGCCACAGTCCCAGGTCTAAAATAGATATACGAAATGCGATTTTTAAGATACATGTTTCGTATAGTAATAAAATTTTCAATATAAGGCTTGTTTTGTGGCACATAATTGGTTATTTTTGTACTTGTATTTCCGATGTGGTTTCATAACGCCACCTGTATGGCTGACTCGATTTCCTGGTGGATAAACTTGGGGTGCCTTTCTAGCTGCATAAATACCTTGATAGGCCGTAGATTTAATGGCCCTTGGCACCACGGGTGTAGGTCGCACCATTTTAAATAAAAATACTTTCGGTATTCAGAAATACAAAAAATATCCTAAATTATTAAGATTATTTCAGTTAGTTATCAAAATTGTTAAAATTAGATTAGCTAAGTGAACACTAATGCAATGAAATTTTCAAATTTTATAAAAAACTCCAGGTAGTAAAATGGCGATGAAACAAAACCTTAGTAAGCAGCTTCCACCTCTAAACTGTCTTTCAGAGAAAATAATCAATTTAATCATTCTGCATGCCTGAGAAAAATTCTGCATCCAAAATAATTCTACTGGTAATTTGTTTGTCCGCATATCTAAATATTATGCAAAATTCTAAATACATAAAGTTAGTCCAGCACTTATTTATGGACATATACGTGCCAAGCCCGAAATCGATATCAATTTAGACTTTACAAAATGTTCTACTACTAAAATGCTTATTCCATGCAACTGGTCGAAAAAACGAAACCCCAAGTAATCAAATAAGAAATTCATCGTAGGATAGTACGTTGTGTGATAATTGACTTCTTCCTTATTACATTGACCTGTAATTTTGTTTTATCTCTTTGTGTTACATTGTAGTACTTGTAGTAAGTATGCATTTGTCATTGAAATACTTACCGTTGTGAAATTTATCATTGGTGAAAATAAAAGTAGTATTGTTCAAGTACGTATTCATATGCATTATTCTAGAGACTGCCAAAAGAAGAGTGCCTAACTAAAGACACTACTTTGCATTTGTCCATCTGCCGTTCCTGTAATGAAAATAGTCATAATGTACTAGCAAATTGTCATCTTATCCAAACGAATTCCATCGCTTCTCACATTTACTTGAAGGTCACTGCACAGCAGTAACCAAAACCTCTACTCTGGTTCATCTTCATCCTTACATATTTGTTGGGTGGTGGTAGTGGTAGGCCATACTTTATTGGTACTGCTCTTATGAATTTTAAAGAGCACACGTCGCTAATTGCATAATTTTCATTTTTTACTAACTTTACTTTGACCCTCTAAATAAAGTACCTACATAATATACTGCATGCTTCAAATTGCATACAAATAGCTACTTCAATGAATGAATACTGGCTGATGTTCAATATATGTAATATTGATTGTTTGCAATCATTCACTTTACAAGTCTACTGTCAGTCAATGTCAAAAATCATAATTCAATTTCCTTCACATTCAAAGGATCTATTTTCAGGTCAAGAACTGCAATTATTTAAAATACAAACACCAAGACGACGCGACATTACTGTATAGTAAAAAATACCCAAGTTGCTGAAAGTAAAGTCTGAATTTTATTAGTTTAAGTCTACAAAATAGGCAAATAGTTAAAATCGATTTAAATTATAAAATCATGAAAATGCAAAAGGCCATCTCCATTTCCATTTTAGGAGTTCGGATAAACACAAAAATGTTTAAGCTCGACGCCCTAGTTTTAGGTTCAATCATAGAACGGATTCGTTCCTAGAGTAGGTTCCTGAGGTGTGCTGAAGGGTAGTAAAGGAAAACGATGTGTTGCAGTTATACTGTCAGCAGACGAATTAATGTAGGAATACTCAAAATAATGCTCGTCACTTGCATGAATTTTTATCGTATACGGCGAAAACCAACCAAAGAGTTCGAAATTTTGTATTTTTCAGAAATGATAACATATTTTGAATGATACAAAATAACCCAATCGTTATTACGAAAAAACATAATTGTTTACTGCTGTAATTTGCAGTGAAGATTGCATTTAATTGAAATGCATCGCGCATCACATTGTAGCATTAAAGTTTGAACTTCCGGTAAATTCTGACTAATCTGCAATTATCTGTTGTTTTACCAAGTTGAATTACAAGCGCTACTAGTGCAACTTGTTTGTGTTGAAGGAGCCAGCGGCAGCACATTTGCATGTAATTTGAAAATGCTGCTAGTAGCTTCGGCAATCGGCATTATCATGGTCAAGGTGGCATGTTTACGAGGTTGCTTTGGCAAATATGTACATTGCACTTACGCACTTTTCTTGATAAGAACTCTGAACTCATAAGACGTTTGTATTGTTGTGGGTATAATCACTGTTACTAGTTCAGCTATGTACATCGTATGTATCGAAGTTTTGTTGTATGCAAATTCAACATTCTTTGTTCTCTTCTCTGTTTAATGAATTAGTCCATAATATACTACACGCTAAACGTTTAACAGATTTTGGTATATGAACATATCCTCATAATAATTACCCGAGTTATGTTTTAGTTTTGGTGACACATGGAAATTAATCTATAATATATTAAACTGTTAGTATTATAAAACGTCCTTTTTTATGCATATGAGATAACACAAAAGCATGGCGCACCCTTGCAATTGTGTTGTAATAAATTAATAAACCTGACAACAGGATATAGGGAACTTGCGACTAATGTGCTCAAAAAGTAGACAAAATAATTACTGTTTTATCAGTAGAAATAAAACTGTTTCCATTTTTTGCATTTGAATGCCGTTATAGTTGTTTGCTAGTAAAAATCCAAACTTTGAACCGTTTTGGCCCTAAAATGAGCCAACATTTGGCCTGAAATTTTTGGTAATGATATAGTTTTAATATATGAGTTCATTCATGCAATAATGCTGCATGTTTTAATTTGAAATTTTGAAAATAAGTTGACCCAGGTCATGTTGGGTCAAGTTTCCTGACCTCAAAAATT
>JAQFXM010002070.1:0-27063 GCA_034693345.1 Entomobrya multifasciata
ATAAACACAACCAAGCAACCAATCAGTGAGAATGCTCACGGCTAGTGACCTGACTTTTAGCTTATATATGGTAGGATGATTATACTGTACTGTGTCGGCCACCAGTGCATTTTAATAAAAAGTATTCTTCTTCACTAGAAGCAAAAGATGTAAATTGGACAGTTGTATGAGATTTTTTTTTTGCAAACATGAATGTTTCATCCATTTCAAAATCATCAAACTAAATGTTTTATCATTTTCAGCCCACACAAAACTATTTTTATCATTCTCTTTTTGGCTTCGTTATTGCAAACAAATTAAGGACAAATTATACTTTCCTACAAATTACATTGCATCCAAATCACGCAATGTAGACCTACTGAATTTTCACGCAGTTTCACTATCAATGCATCTAAAAAGAGTCTTCTCATAACATAATGTACATATGCTTTATGTTTTTTTGTGTATGTTGAAGAAGGTGTCAAATTACTAAAGTAATTTACAATATTCCAATTATATTTCACCATTTGCGACGAAAAAATAAAACGAAACGAGTTTAATGTTTCAGTGAAATGGCCAGTACCATCGCATCATCACGAAGTGTTGTGCTTACCAACTATAGCCATTTTACCTCTGACGAACTGCACTGCATTTTGTGTTTTCGTTTTTCAGAACATTTGAAATGAAATCAGGTACCCTAAGAGTTTTTACGGATTTTCTGTCAGTGTTGAGTACACATTCTTTAAGATACTCATATGCGCATCTTACTTAGTAAATTTAGCAAGATTGGTCGTGATGTTGCCATGTCAACTCAGTTAGCGTTACATTTGCAAACTAGACTAATTGTGATTAAAATAGGAAATATATAGTTGCGTTGATAAAGATAAAACGAAAAATAAAAATGAATATAATCAGGAAAAATAGTGTTATATTAAAACTGTTTCTAATTATCTGTCTGATCGTGCTGAAAATTGAAAATATAAATGGACAATCACTAGCCAGAGCATTTATTCAAGAAATATGGGGCCACTCTACAACATATCAAAATCAAGGGCTTGTGCCGAATCGAGATTGCCATCATGATAGGATGCAAGTTCAATTGAAGCCGAAAGACTTGGCTTCGTTTACAACTTGCTTCCTGGAATTCGCTCGGCATGGACAAATTTCTCGTCATCCAGATCAGTACAAGCGTACAGTAAGTAGAGATATTTTAAAAAAATTACATTCATAGTTGTTACTTGTATTCGATTCGAAATTAATAAACACGCATATTTTTACCGTGTCACAAAAGGATCGACTTATTAGAGATCACGGCTACAACTTAATTACATATACAGCAACTTAACATCTAAAGATGGTTACATACAAACACTGTTCAGAATAACAGGGAGCCCAAAATCACCTCCTCGAAAGGGAAAACCATCAGTGCTACTCTTTCACGGAATTTTCTTTTCCTCTGTAGCGTGGCTATTACTTGGGGAGAAAAGCCTTCGTAAGGGATTTCGAAGTTTAAATACATAATCGATTCACCACATCTAAAAATTATACAATTAGATATCTTACATATAGCATTTAAACTGGCAAACGCTGGTTATGAAGTTTGGTTAGCGAACGCCAGAGGGACAGATTATTCTCAGCGACATCTTAAGTTTGATCCCACCTGGGATTTGGATTATTGGGACTTCAGGTATTTAGGAATTTGATATATGTAGCTGTAGTGACTTTAGTAACACATTAAATACAAATTGAAAATTTTGCAGTTTCCACGAAATGGGTGTATATGATCTACCCGTCATCATCGACAAAATGATTAGCGAAACAGGAAGAGATAAGGTATTTTTCATTGGCCATTCATTGGGAGGAATGGTTTATTCTGCAGGTGTTGCTGAGTTACCCTATCTCAATGATAAAATTTATGCAAGCTTTTTACTGGGCCCAGCTAATTTTTTATATGGCGCAACTACTCCTTTAAGATTACTTACTGTTCTGGTGGATTTGAAGCCTAGGATGCAGGTAAATACGTTGATAAAAAATAACCTTTTTAATTTTGATATATGTATGCTATTTAATTTTTTATTTTATGAAAAATGATTTTTATGTAGCAATTCATTAATGCAGCAATGCTTGGACGCATTACTGTAGGAAATGTGTTATTGAATATTCTGGAATCTCAATTTTGTTCATTGAGTGCAGTAACGTGTAGTTTATGTGGAACTTCTTTTTTCGCAATAGCTGGATTTGACAAGTCTCAAGTACAACATGTAAGACAGTTACCGAATAAGTACATTAAATTTAGAATGATTTTAAAATATATTTATTTCATGGGCGTAAATTACAAATGTCATTTTCAGGTTGAAATACCACATGTTTTGTCAGCCATACCCAATTCCGTACCATTCAAACTACTTCTCCATGGTTCTCAAATATACAGAAATTGCGAATTCATTAAATTTGATTATGGTCCAGGAAAAAACCTTAAGATTTATGGTCAAGTAGAACCACCTTCGTACAATTTAAAAAATGTTCGTGCTCCTGTACACATATATTACGGCGAAAATGATAATTTCGTCTCAGTCCAGGTAGCACCATAACAACATATAAAATACTTTCCTGAGATCTAATTATAAACTGTGAACATGTGTAAGATAAAAAAATCGATACATAGTTGTTGTTGCAATCATTACAGAGTCTGGAACGGTTTAAGGACTCATATCCTCCAGGTACTGTCAAAGGCTTTCACCGAATCAACTGGAAGCGTTTCACTCATTATGATTTTATAATGGCGAAGGATGCTGATATTCTGCTTTATAATAAGTTACTGGATGACATGAAGCAATATATTTAATTAAAATGTCACTGTTAATTATTTAATTTTTTATCAGGAAATAATAACGGGTAAAAGAACAATAAAATTAACCAACTATTAGTTTTAAAACATAAGTTTAATTCAGTTCATATTCCACTGAAAAAAGGCTATAGACATGTTAAAAGACGTATTTAAACATTTTGTTGAACATATAGCACAAAGAGGTTTGCATATTTGTTATTGTTACCATGAGAAAGCTATTACATGTAGGTTTTGCAAATCACATTTTTAATTCTGAAAGTTGTGAAAAATTTTGGCAATAAGTAATAGCATTAACTGGACAATTCTGAGAAAACGTTTTCTTGACATATATGATTATAGAAAAATACAATTATTGCCATTTTTTAACGTAGAATGTTGTGTTTTAAAAATATTTTTACAACAGACGTAATGGTAGAATTGTATGATAAAATGATAATCCAAGAGTTGATGCATAATGAAAAGCTATATTTTTGGTGTTTAATAGCTAGGTTCTACCTCTTTGTACAATTTGCTTCTTTAATTCTATACGGCATAATCTTCAGAAATTCAGTAACTCCAACTACTTAAACGAAAACGGCCAGATACTTTTCAACCATTCTGATGCCAATTAATTAGTGGATCTAGACAGGTTAGTTTGAGATAAAGTCTTGGAAAACATGAAGTCATATTATTCAAAATCAGTATAACTTATTCCTCATGGTTTTGTCAGATATATATACAAAAATAAAAACAAAAATATGAATTTTGATTCGTAAATGAATAATAGGTACTTCTCGTGTCTTAAATTTTCGTGAAACCAATTTTTATGAGGTCGTGAACTGAATGAAAAGGTCTGTAACCAGTGGTTTTTGTTTCAAGCTGCATAACACGGTTTTGGTCATGTTGGTAAACAAATTATTTCACAAACAAGCAAATCTTGTACGGGAGAAAAGGTGTGAATAACAATTTAAAAGACATTGTTCAGGTGTTGATATCACGAATTGGTGGGAAAAATGTTATGTATTTTTTAATTTTATTTGCTATAAATGAGATCGTTCCCAAATACGTTTAAATACGCACTATGAGTATTATGTAATATAAACTGTGTGCCATTATATTTTTTTAAGTGCTGCACTAATCCATAAAAATAACATGAATAGTAACTTTTTTCACGATGGCATAATATTACAATGGAAAAATGCTGTAAAGTACATGTGGCAATCTAAAAAACCATGTCCTCGTTGAAAATTGATTTAAATAACAAATAGTCAGTTGGTCGGTCGGTCCCCCTAAGATTAGTAAATAAATTAAATCTAAGTTGGCTTAACATAACCATCATGAAGCTCTTTCTTTCTGGATGCTTTTAGTGCGATGCGACTGCTCACAAATTCAACTCGAAAACGTTCCTTCTGAAATTAAAAAATAGAAGCGTCAGTGATATATTAACATCAATTTTCTTGGCATTCTCAGCCAAAATGAGGAAGGGACATTGTAACACGTTTCTAAAAATTTGGTGTGTAATTGTTCAAATACTCTGTCAAACCAGCATTAGCAATGGACAATTGGCTACGGCGCTAATTAGGGAACTAAGGGGCCTCAATAATATGTACCCAAACCAAGGATTTGTGAGAAAGCCGACATGCAGGCATGAGAAGATAAGGCCTGTAATAAAATTCGAGGATGCTACCAAAAGCTTTACATCTTGCCTTAGAGAAATCGTCCAACGTGGAAGAATTACTCCACCTGCGGATGAATATAAACGAACGGTAAAATATAAAACACAAGTTTAAAAGGAAAAGTTAAATTATAACGTTTAAAATGGTAAATAGGACGAAATAATTCGGGACCATGGATATTATCTCAAAACATACAACAACTTGACATCGCCCGACGGCTATATACAAACCATGTTCAGAATTACTGGAGGTCCCAAGTCACCTCCTCAGAGGGGAAAACCAGCTGTACTCTTGTTTCATGGAATTACTACATCGTCAGATGTCTTTATGTTACTTGGCGAAAGAAGCCTTCGTAAGTTATGCTACTATGTCAGAACCCTTGTATTTTTTATTTTCATTAATTCCTCCGTAAAACATTAGCGTTCAAGCTGGCAAATGCTGGATATGAAGTTTGGCTAGCAAATTCAAGGGGAACGAGTTATTCGATGAGACACGTCAAGTACGATCCAAACTGGAATCTTGAGTACTGGAATTTCAGGTGCCTGAGAAGATTAAAAAAGACTATACCAGTATCATGTCATTTCGTTTTTCATTTCTAATCATTTTCATAAATAACAGTTTTCATGAAATAGCAATCTACGATGTTCCCATGCTCATTGATTTCATTCTTGCTGCAACTGGAACACAAAAAGTTTTTTATATCGGCCACTCGATGGGGTCAATCATTTACTCTGCTGCGCTTGCAGAAAACCCAGAATTAAATAACAAAATTCATGCAAGTTTTGCCTTTGGTCCTGGGGGATCCCCGTTTCACGTAAGAAGCCCAGTACTTAAAGCCTTTTCTCTATTGTTGGATTTGGAGCCAAAAATGCAGGTATATTTTTACTTATTTAATTCATTAATAACACAGGAGAGCTAAGTAATAAAATAAGTTTTGTTAATTCCAGAATTTACTTGGAATTATTTTACGTGGAAGGTTAACTTTCGGGTTTCCTATCATGAATATTTTTACATCAAGCTTTTGTATGGCAACGCCAATGACATGTAGACTCTGTGGAACAATGGCGACCATCGTCATGGGGCATTCTGAGCCAGAACTAAACTACGTGAGTGTGGAACATTCTATGTAACCAAATTGCAGAATTTGCACTTCACAATAATTGATTGTTTATAAATTCCAGACTAATGTTCCCTATATTCTTGCCCAAGCACCCAACTCAGCATGCTTGAAAGAGATTTTTCATGAAGCTCAAAACTATAGAAATTGTGCGTTTCACAAATATGATTACGGTCCTAAGAAAAATCTTCAAGTGTACGGACAGTCGTCTCCGCCCCTTTATAATTTGCAAAATATACTAGCACCGTTGCATATTTATTACGGTGAAGGAGATGACTTAACAACTGTAGAGGTATAATATCAATCATTCACATTCTTAATAGATTTAAATTTCTATATAGCTATTTCGAAATTATCTTGCAGGATGTAAATGTATACAATAGCTCACTTCCCCCGGGGACAGTACGGGTATTATATAAAATTCCATGGAAATCTTTTGGACACTATGATTTTGTCTTTGCACCGAATGCGGATATTTTACTTTATGATAAGGTTATACAGGACATGAAGTTGTATGTATAGTCAATTAGTCAAAGGTTTTTAAAGAAAAGAAATGAATGTTTTACGTGAAACTATTAATTATGCTAAATTTGTTCTGGATAAAGCGCTACCTTCTTTTCCTAAAAAATATTGTCTTGATGGTGATAATGGTCTTATTTATAGCACAAAAAATTCATTCTTTAAGAAATCATCGTTAGTTAGGTAGAATTCATCGCTTTCTCCTTTTTGTTATAGTTTTTTAAAATTAATTTTAAAGTGCCACGAATAATTATAGTGACAAACAGCGTGATATCGTTCGACCTCAACGTGTGGCGTGCAACGATGGTTGCATACAAAGTTTGTATTACAAACCATATCGCATCAGGTATTAAAGTTTTGTATCAATAATAGCCGAGTTTGCGGACATTTTGCTTTACACAATAATTTTTTCCTTTGTTTCTGGACGATAAAATAATGCAATTCATTTTATATAATCTGCGACGAGTGTGTGTATTTCATTTTAAAATTGTACAAATTACAGAAACATTTGTTCATTATTATAATGAATAGAAATTTCTTTATAAGTGAACCCGGCAATACACTTATTTGTAACGGAGATTTTTTTTCGTGTGAACCTATTATGTACTAGAAGTTCTCAATTACTTTTCGAAAAACTGGGAAGATCTAAATTCTTGGGTACATGCTATACAACAGTTGCTCAATAGTGTCTAATAGTGCAATGTACTATGCACAAATTTATAATTACGAAAAAGTAAATTAGAATTATGGGTACAACAAACACTTGCCAGTTCTCATATACTTTTTTGTCCGTATTTTATTTTGGCTTGCGTAATGCATTATATAACTGGATTAATTTGCGTCATTTCACTAATAATTGCACTTCGGTTCGGTTCTTCTTTGAAGTTCTCAGCTAAAGCTATCAAGCCATCTCTATCCAATTTCTCCCGTAATCAGTTCAGCTTGGATTGGGGTGAAAAACCTGCGCTTGGGCTATAGGGTTCAATTTTTCTCTCCTGTGAACCACCTCTATTATCATAAATTCATGGTTTCATAATTTCAGCATAATTTATATGTTGAATAACGTTGCATAATGGATATACCTACTACCTACCACCTGCATATAGCATAACCAGCAATAATTTAAATCGACAACAATGATGACTCATGATAATAGAACATTTTTTAAGGAAGAAGGCTATTAGCTTGTAAACAATCCTTAAAACATTCAAAAAGCAAGACAAATTTAAATTTAAAATTCAGTTGTCAGACTTCGTCCTTCCAAGAAAGTACAGAAAAAATCCCGAGAAAGCAAAAACTTCAGAATAAATATTCAAAATGAGAGGAAAAAGTGTTTTTAGTTTAGTTCTTCTTTTTAACATAGTGTACCTTTTCGGTACTTCCGACTCCACTTTTCTTTTGTTCAACAAACTTCTCAAACAAAGAATTTTGAAGTCTCTAGTTGCCCCGACATGTAACCCCAGTATAAGGCAATTGCCTTCTTTACGGGATATCACTGAATATAAAAATTGCTTCCAGTTTGCTCCAAGAGTAAATGGAAGTAGACGACATCCCGATCAAGATTTGAGAGTGGTAATGATAATTTATTAAAAATTAATTGCTTAAACCTTCTATTTTCGAATACAAAACCATTTCAAGATGTTGGTATTTTAAAGAATCAAGTCATCATGAAGTATGGCTATAATCTCGTCACTTACGAGAACGTTACAACAGAGGATGGATACATTTTAACCGTTCACCGAATTAGTGGAAGTTCTGGGTCTGCTCCACGCGCTGGAAAACCTTCTGTACTCTTGTTTCACGGCCTGGGAACTGCTGCCGATGCATGGGTATTGCAGTCAGACGTAAAGAAAAATCTTCCAATGATGCTAGTCGAAGCAGGATATGATGTTTGGCTGGCAAATGCCAGAGGAACTGATTTGTCCATCAAGTCAACCAACAGAAACGCATTTTGGGATATGAAATATTGGAATTTTAGGTAAATGGATAAAAAAATCTTGGTAATTTGATTGGTTAACTAAATTGAAAGTTAAAACTAATATTTTTTTTAGTTTTCATGAGGTTGGAGTTTATGATCTACCTGCAATCATTGATTTCATGCTTCACGAAACAGGAAATGAGAAAATATTCTACATTGGTCATTCATATGGTGCGAAAGTATACGCTGCAGCGCTTGCGGAAAAACCCGAGCTAAATGATAAAATTGAGGCAAGTGTTTGGATAGCACCTACAATTTTCCAAGGACATGCTAATAATCCTTTAAGACCATTGTTCAGAGCTGCGTCGGATCTTGATCCCTTTGTTCAGGTACAACCAATAATTATAAAATGACGCATTCATGACTTTGTTAACATGTTCAAATTTCAAAATTCATTTCTTTGTTTATAGGGCCAGCTAAATACGGCAATCCGGGGTAAACTGACCTTCGGCAACTGGATAATGAATCCACTTCTTGCTCGTTTTTGTACTCCAACAGCAGTGAAATGTGGATTGTGTGGAAATGTACTGTTCTTCCTTTATGGATTTGATGCTCCACAAATTGATTTTGTACTGACTCATAACCTAATTTGCTTCCTGTAAATCATGTAATAGCTTTAAATTTTCTTGTAATCATGTATTCACTTTTTTGTTTAGGGTGATATCCCAAATATTCTCTCCAAATCGCTAAACACGATTTCGTTTAAAACGGCGCTTCACATGGGTCAAAACATAAAAACGTGTGACTTCCGTAAATACGATTATGGCCGTTTGAATAACATGAAATTGTATGGGAATGAGCGTCCGCCTCAGTACAACTTAACCAATATTCGTGCACCTGTCCATATTTACTATGGTTACGGAGATAATTTCGCTACTGTTGAGGTTCGTGTGAAATTTCATAAATTAATCAAACACGAATCGTGTAGTAAATTTAACTAAAATTGGCTTCATTTTGGCAATTTTCACATAGGATATGGTCATGACAAGAAACGTACTACCTCAAGATACTCTCAAAGGCTTGTACCCAGTTCAGTGGAAACTTTTCAATAATCTCGACTTTCTTATTGCCAAAAATGCTGACAAGTTGGTGTACACTCGCATATTGGATAATTTGAAAGAATACTCAAAAATTAAACGAACACCGTAATTTTTGAGAGTTAATTTACATTTAATTTAAAATATTACTTGTTGTATTGTATCGTTTTTTATACTCACGAAGAAAAAAAGTAAATAAATATGCAAATATCATCATGATGACTCATCTGATAAATATTGAAATCTCACTCTTTGACCATGACTTTACTTACTCTTGCGTGATATCGGTATATTTTTTGTATCAAAATTTTTCGACTAACTCAATACCTTACACCTCTGACCTAATGCAATTCCTAAATCGCTACCCGTTATTGAACAGCTTCTCTCATTCCTGAAACTGCGACCAATGTGACCCATATAAGATCAGTTTAAATGGCGGCGTCATCTACAAAAAGTTTGAAACTGCTAGTAGGAGTCATCTTAATAATTTTTGAAATTTCAAAGGTTTGCGAGTGTCAGTTATTAAATATTTCTCGAATAAAACAATACCTTCAAGATACCAGGAGGTCATCTGACACATGCGTCCACGACGTCCCTACCATTTCATACTATGACCTCAAAAATGACTACTTTCAGTGTTTTGGGAAAACAGCCCGAAGTGGAAGCAGCCGTCATCCGGATCAAGATTTGCGGGCGGTTAGAATAATAACTACGCCCTTAATTTTATTAATTTTATCAGTACAAACCTATAATACAGCAGATTCATCAGTCTTCTCGGCTTAATGTTAACAAAACTAAATTAACTAAACCTTAATGTAATACTAACAACTACATTGTGAAACGTTTAATTTGATTAACAGAATGCATTAATTTTGAAGTATGGGTACACCCTCGTGACGTACGACAATGTCATCACAAAAGATGGATATATTCTCACACTCTTCCGAATCTCAGGTAGCCCCATATCGCCTCCTAGACCTGGAAAACCTGCAGTACTACTGTATCATGGAATGGCCACTGCTTCAGATATGTGGCTATTGCAAAATGATTTTAAGAAAAATTTGGGTCAGCAACCGTACCGAACTAAATTTCTCTGACATAATTGATGAACATTCTAACAAATTCTAACTTTGAATCTTAACAGCCATTAAACTAGTTGATACAGGATATGACGTCTGGCTAGTGAACTCTAGAGGTTCAGATTTTTCTCAGCGCCACATAGCTTTGCATTCTGAAGTGGACCTAAAATATTGGGATTTTAGGTGAAATTTTATTGAAATTTCATTTTTGTGAGTCACGGAATGAATTTTGGTTATGTTTTGTTTTTATAGTTATCATGAAATGGGAATCTATGATTTTCCTGCTGTGATGAATTTAATGCTTTCTGAAACTGGAAATGAAAAGATCACAGTTATCTGTCACTCTATGGGTTGTGCTGTATACGCAATTGCATTGACTGAGCAACCCGATCTTAATGAAAAAGTGGATGTTGGAATTCTTTTGGCCCCAGCGCTTTATATTGGTCACACGTACAGTCCGTTTCGCACGTTATCTGGGGTGGTGGAACTGGGACCTTATCCCCTGGTAACATATATGATATTAAAATACTGGGCCGCTTACTTTGGAAACTAATAACGTATGATTTTTTTTAGAAAATGCTAAATTTGGCAATGCGGGGGCGTGTGGAAAGTGGAACTCCCTTATTGAATCGTTTCCAGTCTCGACTATGCACTCCATCTGCATTGCGGTGTGGTCTTTGTGGAATCTCTCTTTTCTTCACTTATGGATACGATGGCCAGCAAATGAATTATGTAACAATGAAATAATTTTGATAGGCATGCATGTAAATATGACCTTAATTAGTAATCAATGCTTGTATAAATTCCAGACAAATATACCAAACATCATGTCCAAGTTTTCAAACACTCAATCCGTGAAAACGTTGATTCATCTTGGGCAAAACTTTAAAAGCTGTATGTTTAGGAAATACGATTATGGAAGCAAAGATAATGTTTTAAAATACGGCCAAGCCAAGCCACCTTCCTATAATTTAAATAATTTACGGGTGCCAACGTACATTTATTACGCAAATTCGGATAATTTTGTGCCTCCAATTGTAAGTAAATAACAGCTTTTTTATTTTTATCAAACAATTTAAAAAATACATTCGTGTTTCTCATTAAGTATTATACTTTCCAGGACATAATCGACACCCTGAACGCTCTGCCACTAGGAACAGTTCAAAATTTCACCCGTGTACAATGGGAGCTTTTCAACCATATTGATTTTATGATTGCTGAAGATGCAGATACATTAGTTTACAATAATGTGCTAACTGTAATGAGTAAATATACAGGAATTGAAAATTGAAATCCTTTTTTTGTAAATAAGTTTTAAATAAATATTCAGTCATAATCAATTTTTCGTCTCTTTCTTGGGCTCCTCCTTGGATCCTCCTCCGCTTCAGTCTGTTGTAAGTGCAGCTTCTGTACATGTTTCCTAAGGTTGCTCTTGTCTCGAAACTCTTTTGAGCAATATTCACACATGTGCATTTTCACCCCCTCCGTATGGAAGGCCCTAACATGTCTCCTAAGAGCACCATTTGTCTTTTGCGGTTTCCCACAATACGTACACATGAAGTTTTTCTCATTCGAATGGGTAGTAAGATGATTGGCCAACTGACCTTTTATAAGAAATTTTCTGTCACACTGAGGGCACTTATAATTATTTCCAAGATGCTCCATGTTCATGTGAGCAAAAATCTTCGCATACTTTGTAAAGGTTTTAACTGGTAAACAGATGCGACACTTGTACGGAACAGCGTCATGTTCAGTTATCATATGCATTTTCAAATAATTTGGGGTTTTAAATGTCTCAGTAGTGTCGCCACATATTTCACAGGCGAATGCATTGACACCATGTTTTTTACTGGTGTGAGCCTGCAAGTGTCTGTCTCCAGTGAATTTCTCATTACACACCCTGCACACATACTCGACATCTTTCTTTTTTGTTAAAATACCTTCCGTGTGAATTGTAGCTGTTCCAGGAAGTTTTCCAGTTTGTGGACAAATGTGAATTTGGTACAATTGCTTAGTAGTAAAACTATCCATGCAGTCCTCACAATGAAAGTTTTTAAACTTTCGGTCTTCATGAGTTCGTAAGTGGTCCAAAAAACGGAATATTCTGCAAGTGCTATTTGTATACCCACAAATCTCACAAACGTACGTGCGGGTATTCAATTTACGTTCTGCCATAACTCCATGAACATGTTGCATGTGATATCGGTTTGTTCCACTGTTCGAACAAGTGTAATCACACAAAGTACATGAATATCTTTTTCGAGATGGTATTTTTTCCGGATCCGTGCAGTCTTCTGAAGCAGATTTTTTATCAAGGAGACATCTGTGTCTTGATAATCTACGTGCCGTGACGAATGCATTTTCACAAATATGACAAATGTAACGCTGTTTATCCTTATGAGTTTTGAGATGCCATTCCAGCTTTTTTCTTGAAACAAATTGTTTAAAACAATCGTATGGGCAGGTGAAGTAGCTACCAAAATGCTCATAGTTCATGTGAATGTGAAGATCGTTATAAGTCTTATACTCATGTTTGTTCTCGCAAATTCTGCATTTAAACTTGATGGCATCATGAACTTGAATATAGTGATTTTTTAAATCGATTTTAAACTTGTAGCTTACATCACCTTCGCAAATGTCACAAACAAATGGGCGGAGATCCGCATGATGTATTTCAAAGTGTATTTGCAAACTTTTTTCTGAATCGCTAAATACACTTGGATCACAGATTCTACATTTAAATTCAGTTTCCTTTCTAATCTCGTCCAAACAATCGGGTTGAAAGATACCTGATCCCGGAAGTCTTCCCGCTTGGGGGCAAGGATGTAACTGGTACATTTGCTTTGAAGTAAATTTTTGTAGGCAATCTTCACACTCATTGAATTTGTGAAAATTTTCATGCTGACGCAAATGGTTTAAAAATTTAGCAAAGCGTAATTTCGGTTGCGAAAATCCACACGTGTCACATTCGTAAACGGAGGGATTTATTCGCTTGGAAGCTTCCTTTCGATGAATCTCCTTCAAGTGACGGCGTAATTCGGACAATTTTTCACAGTCGTAATCACACTGACTGCATGAAAGCTTTAGTGTTATTGTTTGAAGCTCCCTTTCTTCTAATTTATGAATAGTCCTCATGTGACAGTATGTCTCATATCTTTTTGAAAACATGGTCGAGCAATATCGACACTTGAATTGTTTTGGTCTTGATTTTCTTTTTGAAGTAGAGGGCTCCTCCTCAGCACTAAAATGGTACACAAAATTGAATAATTAATAAAGATAACATTTAAACACAGCACATTACAAGTTACTTAATTTTTCATAATATCTTATAAGGTATTTACCTAGAAGAGTTTTCACTTTCATCATCATCACTGTTGTGTGGCGATTCTGATGAACCAGATTCTGAATAGTCATAGTCCTCTGAATCTGATTCCGTTTCTACTTTAATCTTACGTCTATTCGGCTTCTTATTTCTAACGATAGTAATTCCGGGTGAACTGGTAGCTGCTGGTCTAATAATAGTGACATCGTTTCGCGAGTGTTCCACCTTTAAATGCTGTGGTGTTGGGGTTGCTGGGATGGGTTTGGGCTGCGGTGGGGTTGGAGTTGTCTCACGTTCTCGAAGTACAGGTATTTCCTCAGGTACGACTGGCTCGGGAGCAACTACTTTTTGAGATTCAATGGGAGGTTCAAGGGTCTGGGCAGGCTGATCCTTCGAAGGAGTAACTTCATGCTTCACGTCTTCTAACTCCATTGCTTCCGCAATTTCTGGAGGAGAACCCAAGTTATGATCGTCAAAATCATCGTTGAAATTTTCATCATGAGTAGAGCTAGCTGAGGATGCAGTTGTGAGATATTGGAGATCATCTTCATCCTCGGCTTGATGAAGAATCTTTACATTATATTTCTGATTTTGAAACGTGAAAGAATCTTCATCAGTTTGGGTGGACGTCGTGACAGTTTCTTTAGCAGGAAATAATATTGCATAGCATTCCTCAACCTTATCTTCTTCATCTACTGGAAACGGATCAACTTTTTCAAGATGGTCTAAATGGATTTCAATCAGATCATCGGCTGTAAAGATACAAAAGATTAAATCAGTAATTAAGTAACATTAATTTATTTATGAATGTATGCCTGACTCTCGTCTTAAAGAATACTTACTTTCTTCCTGAAAAACTAGGTGAATCTTATCCAGAATACTGACCATCATTTCCACCTTGTCCCTATCATTATCACATCGTTCCAACATACTTGCCTCAAAATCAAGTCGGTTATCAGAAGGCTCCTCCTGCGTATCCCCAGTGGTGCTATTAGCAACAATAAGTTTTCTTACTTCTTTGACCCTTGCCAAAATTTGTCTCTGTACCAACTCCAACTTCTTGTGCAAGACATCCAGTTCACGGATAATACTAACACAACTTTCACACAATAATGATGCAGGAAACTCTGATGTAATAAGGGCCTTATTCTTGAACACCGTCGCATCAAACACATCATTCAAACAATCAGCCGTTTTGATCCCAAAGTACCGGCGTAACAACTCATAACCGTCAATTTGAAATGTTGACTTAGAGTTAATACTAAACAGTGTTCGTGATTTTTTAACTAGACAAAATATGCAATGCTCTTGAACAAGCATGGAAATAAGCGTGGGATCGCATTCAGTTAAATTGACTTCTTGCAAAGAATGACGCTGATTACCGGGCTTCATCATAGACACCTTCACCTCCTCAATGCCCAAGTTACTTTGAACTTTAGCCATTTCGTCCTTGTAACGGACAAATAACTAATTAATTACTACAAAATTAATGTCAAACGCCACAATTCCATGATCATGCTGAGAGATCTCTACAACAGCATGTAGTTGTCAGCTGTACTCGTACATCAACAAATACATGCACTAGATGCAATGCAGAGTGTATGGTCTGCGAGTCTGCATCTATTCCGCATCTCTGCAAAGCATAATTACATGGCAAGTAAGTAAAGTGCACGACAAACAACAACACAAGCATCATTTCATCTCGTGCTTGCATGCAACAAAGCCAATTCCAACAACAAAAGTTATTTCTAGGCTGGACATTCCGAATTCCGACAGACAGCTAATTAAATGCTATTTTCTGCAATGTTAATAAACTTATGTTTTAATTTATAATTTGCATTAAAATAAGCAAGAATGTATGCAACTGACCAAAAATCCATTGTTGAAAACATGATAAACTAATTAACTTTCTATTTTGGAAGGAATTCGCAAATTATGTTTATCTAGTAAAAGTCAATAGGTATTAAGTACGCAGGTGTAATCAATTAGAGCACCTGTTTGTGATCTGGTTAAAGGGTATACATATCTATGAAAAAGTCAAACGAAGCATACCAATGTTGTGTTCACAATGAAGTACTGAGCTCAGAAAGGGCCCTCATGAAACATTTATGAAGGGTTGTCTGAGTACTACTTCTAAAAACGGTATTTCTGGTAAAAGTTACATGTTTTCCAGATTTAGGTCATGCACTTGTGTGGTTTACATCTATTTTCATACATTATAAAAATCAAGGTACACAATACACCGGCCTAACCACCTATTCCCTTTACATTGTTAAATTAACAATGTAAGTCAATGGATTTTGACATTACTTTTCTGTATTGTCGTGGTGGTAGTATGATCATCATGACCGTACTCGTGTGACCGACTGCCTTACAAAGTCTCCAGTTAATTAGCCATTGCAGCCAATTTATAGTTTAGTTATAAAAAAATGGCTCCCTATCATAACCCTCAGATTATATCCTTGTTCGTGATGACTTTTTGTTCAACGTTACTAGGATTCCAGTTTCGCTTACCTAAATTTGGAATGATGTCGGCACCTAAATGGCGTGCTCCCGATGCACCCATTAGTGTTCCTTCATCTATTCCAATACCATTACCACAAGGTTTATTCCACGGACAAACAAGCAATTCGAATCTAAAACTATTTGGAATGAAAAGGTGTCCTGCGGTTGTTCCAAATATGCCACCATTTTTCGAACTTGACTTTTTAAAGTGTTCGAAGGAAGTGGCTGCAAGTCGTGCTCCAAGTGCAAAGCATCCGGATCAAGACAAACGTACAGTAAGAATAATCAGCTAATTATAAGTGATTTTTTACTGATATCTGTGAACTAGTTCTTATTCATTTATGTTTTAATGTGTTTTTAGAATGATATGATATTGGATTTTGGATATGATCTAAAAACTTATGATAATGTACACACGGATGATGGTTATCTTTTAACTGTGTTTCGGATAACTGGTGGGAAAAAATCTAAAACAAGCAGTGGGAAACCAGCAGTACTTTTGCATCATGGAATGGTTACATCATCAGACAGTTTTCTACTGCAGCATAGCGACAGAAACTTGGGTATGTTGAATTTTACATTAAAAAATAATAGTTTAATACGTTTAAATTAATGTGAATTATTTTTCTAGCTTTTAAGCTTGCTGATGCTGGTTATGATGTATGGCTGCCTAATTTTAGGGGTACGACGTATTCACAAGGACATGCAGCTTTTACTCCAGCAGATGATGAATATTGGGATTTCAGGTTGGCTACAAGTGTGATAGTGATAAATTTAAAGTTACAAAAATTCTTCTATGAATTTTATAATTAATATCAAATTTTAATTAAACAGTTTCCACGAAATTGGAATCTACGATCTTCCCAGTGTTGTGCGTTTAATGCTTAATGAAACTGGAAATGAAGATGTTTTCTTTATTGGTCATTCCATGGGTGGTACATCATACGCCATTGGATTATCTGAACTGCCAGATCTTAACAAAAAGATAAGGGCTGGAATTTTACTAGCGCCTGCCATTTACATAGGACATTCATTTAATCCTTTGCGAAGTTTTACATCTGTCGTGGGAACACCAGTTCAGGTAAATGTGTACAAAAAAAGATTTCTTTCATCATATCTTCTTTGTTTTGGGGTGACTTGAGACAAGCTAAAAATTCTGTATTAAATTTTTGCCCTGATTATATGTATTTCAGAATTGGATTTATAATGCATTTGAAGGCTATTTTGATGGTGGCAATCCACCTTGGTCAGGTTTCCTCGGGTGGTCACCTGCTGATTTTTGTACTAATTCTGCAGTGCGTTGTGGAGTTTGTGATAATTTAGCCTTCTTCCTTTACGGATTTGATGCACCACAAGCTAATTTTGTAATTCAATGATATTTATACATTTATACGTTATAATCCCAAAATTGGAGCTATCACTAATCTAATTCTGATTGCTATTTATTTTGCAGACCAATTTACCCAACATAATTGCTAAAATCAAAAACGTGGCTTCGTTCAGAACAGTAATTCATTTTGCCCAGAATCTAATCAGTTGCGAATTTCGTTACTATGATTACGGCTATTATGGAAATTATCAAAGGTACGGGAGACTAAAACCACCGAGGTATCATTTAGAGCGAATTACTACCCCAACTTATATATTTTATGGTGACGGGGACAATTTTGTGCCACCAATTGTAAGTCGAATTATCTTTTGACAAGTTCAAAGTAATTTGTGAATGTGAAATGTGGGCGTAAACAATTAAACTATATAAACTTTACTAGGACATCCAAATGGTCAAAGATGCCATGAATCCTGAGGCGGTAAAAGAGATAATCAAAGTGGAGTGGCCGTACTTTAATCACATTGATTTTGTTACAGCAAATGATGCTGATCTGTTAGTTTACGACAGAGTAATTGAAATTTTAAATGCTAACAGTTAATTATAAAATGTAACTAAGTTTTAACTAATTTTTAAATGGTTTATTTATTTGTTATTTAATTGCTTATTAAAATGTCAACAATGCATTTATAGTGTGGATAATCAAGCCATCTATTATTTTCGATTTTGTGGTTTTTCGCAACACAAAAAATATTCCAACACGTAAGCCAAGTGGATTCTTTGAAGAAGCTAGCTTATAGGCATACTGTCTTGGTAGAAATCCACTTTTTACGGTTTTCACAAACTTTGTAGTCATTTCATGGATGCCCGTTACCCATTTCAGGTAGATGCAGATTACCCCAATACCGACTACGGATGTCGCTGGAATTCCCACATAAATGGAGAATGGCATAGCGCCATATAAACGAATAGTGTTGTAATTAAACTTGATAAAAAGTACGACTCCCGTAGTTTGCATAATTAAAAGCAGGTCAGCAGTTACAGATTGTATCCAATTTGAAATAAGTTGGAACTTAGTAAATTTTAGAAGAATGAAAGTGTAATGATAAGTGTTTAGGGTAGTGGAGTCCTTGAATTTATGAAGATCGTCCAGAAATGTTTGCGCTACATCGTGCATTGTAATGCAAATCAATAGAATGATACATATTGTCAGAATAGATGCTCGGATTACTTCAAAGGTACTGATGCTAAGAAACAAAAGTCGGATGAGAAAAAAAGCCGGATGGTGCAGTATATTTAAAGGAAGATGGAAAGTTGCTAGGGCGCTGTAAAGAGGATCTAATCTGTTTGAAAGAAAAAACTTAATTGCTAGAATGGCATTTTGGATGTTCTGAAGAACAGTCATGATGAAAAATAGCGAAAGGCCGTCTTGTTGTTGGATCCATGATATTGCTAAATTTACGCGATGTAAAAAATCAAAACATGTCAAAGACTATCGTATGGAATTATCAATAGATACACTGGTCGGCCAATGATGAAATAGAGAGTTATAGTAATATACAAGACAAAATTTTAAGTACAGTCGGGTCTAGGTAAGCTCAGGAGCTCACCTAGGTGAGCTCCGAGGGCTACCTTCAAAGTGAGCTCCGGAGCCTACCTTAAACTGAAAGTGAGCTCCTGAGCTCACCTCGTCATCGTCATCATCATAAGTTTTTAGAAATTGATCACTGGCGAAAAACTGGTGACGAGTAACAGACTTTTTATTTTTGAATAATAACAAACTTCACCGTGGACTTCGTAAGTTATAGCAGTTTTAAGGTCAACATGTTTTACAGCAGTTTTTAGGGGTTGGTATTATACCCAATCGCATGTGTCAATGTTAAACATTGATTTCAAGTCACAACATTTAATGACTTCTGTATTAAATGTAATTGAATATTATACCGACCCCTAAAAACTGCTGTAAAACATGTTGACCTTAAAACTGCTATAACTTACGAAGTCCACGGTGAAGTTTTGTTTTTATTGTTTTAAAAAATTCCTAATTTTTTACTGATTATTATTCAAAAATAAAAAGTCTGTTACTCGTCACCAGTTTTTCGCCAGTGATCGATTTCTAAAAACTGATGATGATGACGATGACGAGGTGAGCTCCTGAGCTTACCTTGGTGAGCTCAGGAGCTCACTTTCAGTTTAAGGTAGGCTCCGGAGCTCACCTAGGTAAGCTCAGGAGCTCACTTTGGAGGTAGGCTCCGGAGCTCACCTAGGTGAGCTCCTGAGCTTACCTACAACCGACTGAAGATGTTGATGGAAGTCGGCAAGTCTCTCATTGGTTTTTCCCGAGGGTTTCCTAGGTGGAAAAAAAGTTGCTCGTTTTGTTTTCGATAAACATATGTGCAACTGAAACACTGTATACATAAAAAAAGGAGAATGTAGATTATACATTACACTAGCAGAGCGAAAACACCAACCTACAATTAAGTTAAGTTAAAGCTGTAAAGTTATATATCACGTTGTTTATAGTGATTTTCTGACTGGATAATATTTAACAGTTAAAAAATGGAAATTTGTAAATCGTTTTGCAAATGTGCACCTGTTTGCGAGTGCAACCTGGTAACAGCTGAACAAAATTTACAACGATATAACCAATATAAATATACCGTAAGTACCGCATAATTTAGAATCAAGTTGCGAGTGGACGGGTCAGTCGTTAAAAATTATAGCAAAATTTATGCTAGATGGGCGAACAAAAATGGAAGAGAGTATCCATGGAGTTTTCATCGCTGTAATTGCAACATATATGCAACTTGTCTATTACTGTGACATGCACAGAAATAGTAAAGATATGAATGAGCCATGTGACAGTGAATGTTCCAAATCTGAGAATAAAATGATCAGAATATTAAACAAATACTATTTCTTTTTACACGACACACAGTTATTTAGTGCTCGCAAATATATCATTAAAGTGATTCGATCATCATTAATAAATGCTCAAGCCCAGATTATCATCACAAGGAAACATTAATGTCATTCCTACCAGACGTGAACGAGTTTCACTATGAAACTCTTGAATATGACAGTGAATTTGTGAAACCTTTCTGCAAATGTACAACTTTTTGCAAATGCAGTCTCACCGTCTCTAAAAATATTCTTGAGAATATCGACAGATACACTTGTGTTATTAAATTAGCACACAGAAATAAATCAAAGTGTTTATGGCTTGAGACGAGTTTGCAACTCATTACTAAATTTGTCCTAGATGGCCGCTCAAAAATGGAAAATCTTATAGATTCTACCTTTCTAGAGGTCACAACAACTTACATAACAATCGTTCATGATTGTAATGTCCACAAAGTCTGCAACGGAACAGTTCCATGTAGCAAATGCATAAATATGGAGAGCCAAACTATGCGGCTTCTGAACGAGCGCTACTTATTTCTACAAAACAGCCAACTATTTTCCGCGAGACACTATATAATCAACGGTATTCTAACGGCCCTTGAAAGCTGCTCTCAACAATCCTTTCATTTGCACGGTTTAAGAGGAGATTTAACTAGACAAGGAGGAGGAGACGTAATAATAACACAAACTATAACTATCCTATTCCAGGAAACTTAATACGGAATTTCATTTTTGTATTCTAGGAATACGGAACATGCGTGAGTAGGGGTTCCATGGGAGAAGGTCACGGAGGAGAAGGCCAGGAAGGACAGGTCAGAGGGGAGAAGTCAGGGGGGGAGTCCGGAGAGAGGGAACCACTGGAAGGGGGGGTTCCATAGGAAGAGAGATCCAGGAGAAGAGAGATCGGGGGAGGGGGAGAAGTCCAGGGGATGTCCGGAGAGAGGTTCCATAGGAAGAGAGATCGGGGAAGGGTGAGAAGTCCAGGGGATGTCCGGAGAGGGGTTCTATAGGAAGGAGAAGATGGGGAGAAGTACATGGATGTTTTTTTGAGAATGTGTGATTTTTAGTGTTTTTGTTATTTATTAAAATGGTTTTGTTGTAAATATTGATTATTTTTATATGTTGATTAATGAAAAGAATAATTATGAGGGGTTGAGATTGTTGTGGAGGGTGAGTTAAGATTATTTAGCCTTTTAGATACGCCTTTAACATGGCAAATGTTTTAACTTGAAATGTTTACAAGATAAATAAACTTACAACATGTCGCAATCACATGTCGTAACAAAATTTTTTAAACTCTAAACCCCCACTAAAACCACGTGCTTTAACCCCAATCTGTTTTTTTATCGCTTTAAAACTCATCAGCACCGCGTGTGCTTACGCATATAATCGTATTCCTTTAACAGCGTACGCTTCTCCTCTCTCTTTTCCTCTTTAAAAAGCCAAGAGATCCGTGATACGAAAAAAGGAATTAGGCAAATTAGCGTACAAGCTAGGTTGATATTTCTGTTAATGTATTTTTGTGGACGCTTGTCGCTTGCGCTTGTGTGTAAGGTTCAGTAACACGGTTTAACTGTCTTTTTTAGCTCCACCACCAGTTAAGGAACCTCCGAAGTGGTTACTTCCTGAGCCAGTGTTGCTGCCTATTACACCGATACTTGATCTGGCGGCTGAGGAGGAGACAAATAGTCCGAGTAGTTTGAGTGAGAGTGTTTACGTGAGTGCCAGGACTTGTCAGTCGGGGCACGGGGATGGGAGGAGGAGGATATTGGGGAGGAGGAGGATATTGGGGAGGAGGGTGATGAGGATCAGGAGTTTTGTAGCTTTGGTAAGTGGGAGGAGATTTAAATTATTTAACTTTGCAATAAAAAACTAATCCACTGCTTGTGGTGGGAGTGGTGGAGGGAATGAGAATTCTGGTGAGTGAATGTTTGTCAAGGTTTGGGGTGATTGGTCTTTAATGCATTTTAATTTATTTTGGAGGGTATTTTAAAGATAATGCTATTCATGGGATTTTTTTAAAAATTAAACTGCACTCAAAATAATGTTGATCGAAGTACTACTAATGCTCCTCGTGTTGGGGCTCCTAACCTCACCTAAATTTAAACAGTTGACTAATAAAAATGGGGTTGATAAGCAGGGAGATTCGGGGCAAGATGGTAAAAATTGCTAAAAATTTGAATGATTTTTAATACATTTTAATCTCCTTTTACAATTTCCAGCAAACAACAACAACGCAGAGCAGAAGCCAGCTCACTTGCTGTCCCCACCAAGACGAACGCCATCACAGTACGCGTACTCTAGCTCGATAAGTGAGATACCCTCGTTGCAGAACAATGTGTTGAGGAAAGTAGCTAGTTTGACGTTGAATGGGAATAGTAATAAGAGGAATGGGAGTAACGTACCGGTTAAGAAGAGGCCTGTTTCTGGGGGTGGGAGGAGTAACGGGGGTACGCCTACTACTCATTCTCCTGGGTTGACTCATTCGGATGATGAGGGGGGTGGGGTTATTGGGGGTGGGGCGTTGTTGGAGTGGTTTAGTAAGCATGAGGTTGAGGGGCTAAGGAGTTGGGGGTCAAGTGTTGTGAATTGCTTTGTAGTACTGGGGTGTTGGTGAGGGAGGGACAAGGGAAGACGGACGTGTTTGATGTGGGGGGGGTTTATAGGTAGAGTAGTGTGAATGTTGGGGGAGTCCTGAGAGGGAGGTTTTTGTTGAGAAGGGGGGTGAGGAGAAGGTTAGGGAGGAGGATGATGACTCTGCGGCTGCTGTTAAAGCGGGTGAGTAAAAAGGGTGTTTTTTGATGAGGGTGTTTTTGAATTTCTTGTTACTAATTTGTGGTGTTATGATTACTGCTGCTTTCTGGGATTCTGTGGTAAAAAAATTATATCCTTAACGCTTTGCTTGTAAGTAGCTACTCGCCACTTCTGAGGATATCAAGTTGTTGCATCAACGATCGCCTATGCATCACAAGTCGTCAACGACTAGTTTGTGCTCGATGACGATGACCACACCGCAAAAGATGATATCGCCAGAGTATCTGCCTGAGCCTGGGACGGTGCCTAAGACGATCGAGCACTTTGAGTCGGAGATTGACAGCTGGAGAGCGTGATACTTAGGTATAAGGCGAGGGTTGATGAGTTGGAGAGGAGGGTTAAGGAGCTTGAGGGGGAGAAGGGGGTGAGTGTACACCTTAGTCAAATTAATTATGACATATGTAATTGTTCGTTAATGTAACTGTTATCTTTACAGTCCCTCGAAGAAAAGCTCAAGTCTTCCGTTACCACAGGACCACCACCATCACCCCCACATTTACCAACTCCACTTCAACTGTGGCTCCACCACACCCACCACCAATGCCTGGAATGTCAGGCCCTCCCCCCCCACCATCCCCAGCGATGAAAGGAATGGCAGGCCCATCTCCACCCCCAACTATGCCTGGAATGAGTGGTTCTCCTCCCTCGCCACCCCACCTATGCCTGGTATGAGCAGTGGTCCACCTCCTCCACCAATGCCAGGAATGGCAGGTCCTCCTCCACCTCCTATGCCTGGTGGACCACCACCTCCACCCCCACCACCTGGCATGGGTGGTGGTCCTCCTCCACCTCCTCCCCCTCCTGGGATGGGTGGTCCTCCACCTCCACAACTACCAGGTAATCCCACTGCACCACTACCATTCCCACCTCCACCACTTCAGACTAAGCCAGGTGCGTGTTTTGTACAGTCACGTGTTCACGTAGTTCTTTTTTTGTAAATCACTTGAATATTGCACCAGCACTCAATCTAACTGTCACGTGTATTTGTAGCATTTCGCAAGCGTCCGATTAACCCGAAACTCCCAATGAAGCCGTTGTACTGGTCTGCAAAGAGGAATCCACGGGAAGGTGCGTTGTGGGAGAAGCTGGAGGAGCTGCCTGTTGAGTTGGACGAGTTCACCGAGTTGTTTTCGAGGCAGGTTGTTGAGAGGAAGTTGAAGAAGAAGGAGGATGAGGTTGTGAAGCAGCCTAAAGTCACGTTGGCGAAAGTGCTGGATAGTAAGAGGAGTCAGAATGTTGGGATTTTGATCAAGAGTTTGGGGTTGGATATTGAGGTGGTGAGGACTGCTGTCATGGACTTTGATTTGAGGGATGTTGATCTTGAGACGATTGAGAAGGTTTATGAGAGTGTGAGTTGGATTGACAATTGATTAATTCGTGTGTTTGCAACTTGTACTAATTAACATTGTTTATTCACAGCGCCCTACCCCCGAGGAGCAAACACTGCTAACTGACCACGTGCAGTCGTCTCCTGACATCCCGCTGGACAGACCAGACCAATTCGTTTACGACCTATCGTGCATACCTAATTTTAGTGACAGAATCGTTTGTTTAACGTTTACTTGTACGTTTTTCGAGAATCTCAATAGTATCAACACGAAACTGAGTAACTTGAGGTTGGTTTGTAACGTGCTTACGAACTCGAGTGAGTTGAAGACGTTGCTAGCGTTGATCTTGACTTTTGGGAACTACATGAATGGGGGGAACATGCAGAGGGGGCAGGCTGATGGGTTTAGTTTGGATATTTTGGGGAAGTTGAGGGATGTGAAGAGTAAGGATAATAATATCACGTTGTTGCATTATATTGTGAGGGCGTATATGAAGGAGTTGGGGAAGGGGGAGGGGAAGGTTAAGGGGGATGAGGGGGGTGGGGATGGGAAGGTTACTGATTTGGATAGTTTAGGGGCGAGTTTGCCGATACCGGAGCCGAGTGATGTGGAGAGGGCGAGTTTGATTAATTTTGATGAGGTGGATGGGGAGGTGAACAAGTTGAAGAGGGAGTTGGAGAGTTGTGTGAGTCGGGTTGAGAAGGTTGTGAAGGCGGATGAGGGGAGTTGTGAGCCGTTTAGGACGAAGATGAATGAGTTTGTGGAGAAGGCGGGGTTGAGTTTAGGGGAGTTGCAGGATACTTTTACGGGGGCGGAGAAGACGTTTCAGAGTACGTTGGGGTATTTTGAGTTTAGTCCGAAGAAGAGGGAGACGGCGACGAGTGAGTTTTTTAGTTTGTGGGTGGCGTTTTGTGGGGATTTTAAGACGATTTGGAGGAATGAGCAGCAGAGGGTGCTCAAGGAGAGGGTTAAACAGGCTGAGAGGGTTGTCAAGCAGAAGCGGGGGAGTTTGCTTGGGTTTATTACTAAGAAGCCTAAGCAGACGGGGGGGTTGGTGAGTTTTGAGATAAGAGTTATTTGTTGTTTGATTGAGGGTTATGACTAATAAGTTGTGTTTATTCATTTTGCAGAAGGACAGGTTCAAGAAGAAGATGCAAGAGGAGGAGGAAGGGTGAAGGCGCTTTTCTGTGATAGGTTGCGTGGGATTGAATTTTGTTTGAATCTCGATTGTTTTTTTTTGTAACTATACTTTAAATAAAAATGCGTTTATTCGGGAAAATCGATTTAAATGTTAATACAGTTCATTTATCATATTCACATAAACATATCATCAAACCCATCTGGCATGCACTCATGATCTGGGTTAGGCATTCCAAATGGTACTCCTGGAGCACGTCCGCCACCCATTCCGAATCCACCACCTCCGCCACCTCGGGAAGGACCGAACGGGCCTACTGGGCCGATAGGATCGAATCGAGCACCTGGGAAGACTCCTCCTGGTAGTTGGGGGGATCTGAAGACGCGGGGGTCCATGAGCATGCCTCCTATGCATGATGGTGGAATTCCGGAGAATGGGTCAAGGTCGGAGCGGCCAATGTCTCGGGGGAATTGGTAGTTTGGTCGGGTGACGCGGAGGGGGTCGTGGAGTGGGTCTGGGTTTGCGAATTGTCGTTCTTGTTCGATTTGGCGGAGGATGCGGTCTTGTTGGGACTTTGTGAGGTTTGAGGAGTAAGGGGATTTTCTACAAGGGAGAAGTTGTTGATTAGTGATTAATAAGTTATATGTTATTTAAACTTGAATTTATTTCACTTACTCTGGTGTGTGAGCATCAACCTTCCTTGCGTCCTCCTCATCCTTCAGCAACTCGTCTTTGACGATCCCCTCCAACTCCCACATATTAGCAACGTTGTAAACCACTGAGACATCCCTCTGCCCATCCCTCACTGCGCTACAATTAACATACTTGTCAAGGTCAAAAGTCTTCACTGCGCTTTTTGGTTTATCAGGTTTGTCATCCTTGTCCTCGTCTTGTGACACCACGACAGCAGCGAGCTCGTCTTTCATGAGTTCCTGGACCTTTAGGTTGATGGTTTTGTCGGTGTTGGCGTTCCTGTACTTGAGGGAGATGCAGGAGGATGAGGCGTCTTGGTTGGTGATTAGGGATGGGAAGTTTTCGGGGAGGGATTCTGTTGGTGGGGTTGTTGGGATTCGGAGGTGGGTGGTGTGGACTGAAAAGAGGTATTTGAAATATTAATTTTAATTAAGTAATTTACTAATAATTAAAAGTCAAGTGAACGTGTACACTTACCAGTTGACCAGTGAACTGCCAAGATAAACACTGCAAATGGGTCAGTACAATTCTGAGGGAACCCGTGGGCGAACATTAGCTCCAATCCGGGTAACGGGGTGTTTAGTTTAATCTTTTTTGGGGAGTCTTGTTCGGACATTGTTGGATTTTTACTGACAATCAAATTTAATACTAGCAGATAATCACAATTTATTAATTGTTCGAGAGTTTAACTTTAATCTTTTATGACGCAAAACGTGACAAGCAAGTTTTAGCTGACGTTAGCGTGTTCAAGGTACGTGTAGATGTAAGGCTAGTCTTCATTTTACTTGAACGCCAAAACAGGTAAGCCATTAGAGCTCTG